>JBBBDQ010001892.1:4095000-4170000 GCA_037127315.1 Ascarosepion bandense | reverse complement strand
AAGAAAAAGAAGTATTTATAAAAATTATTAGCTGATCAGAGAACGCAGAAAAATTGCTACTGCAAAAAGAGCTTTTAGCCAATCAGAAAGCAAGAAAAAATATCCCCAAAGAATTATCAGGCAATTTGCAAGCTAAAAAAGGACTATTAATAAAAACTATTAGTTGATCATAGAACGCAAAAAAAAAAGCTACAGAAAAATTTTTTAGCCAATAATAAAGTGCTAAAATTTACCCACCAAAAAATTGTTTAGCAAACTGCGAGTAAATAAATAAAAACAAAAACAACTATTTATAAAAAGAATTAGCTGATCAGAGAACGCAGAAAATTGCAACAAAAGAAAAAAAATGTAGCCAATCCGAAAGCGAGAAAATAGCTACAAAAAAAAAAAAGAAAAAAAAGAAAATAATTGGTTGATCAGAAAGCGAGAAAAATAACTACAGAAAAATAATAATTAGCCAATCAGAAAGCGAGAAAAATAGCTACAAGAAAAATTATTAGCCAATCAGAGAGTTAGATTCAAAGAATCGTCATTCTGGGCACTACTGCAACGTCCTTGAAATCCAGGAAAAATCTTGATTTTGAATGGGTGTGATCTTTTGGTGTGTTTTGTGTACTCTTGTGAAAGAAGAATCTCTAACTGAGGCAAGGAAGTAGCTCCCATTGAACTCTGAGCCGAATTCTGGCCATACACGGCAAAACCTTTGGTTTCGTTACCCTGCAGGCAACAGCCACCCATCCATATAAGGTGTGGAACATTAACACCGTTGCCCACCGTCTTCTTGTAACCTAGCGTAGGCACGGCACCGGCGACGAGATAAAGCTGGCCGTATTTGGGGTCCTCGCTGGAAGGAGACTCAGTAGAACCCTCATACAAAGGAGAGGGAGTACCAGTCGAAGCGGCCTCAGTAGTGAGGGCAGAAGGGGCAGCTGTCGAAGCAGGTGCTGTTGTACTGGTAATTTCCAATGCTTTCTGTGCTGCAGCGGCAGCAGCGGCGGCGGCGGCGGCTTCGTAGGCCTCGTGGGGTTGTGGTACTCTGCAAACTTCTTTGGCGTATTTGTAGATTATCTGGGTAACTCTTTTCCATTCAACATAAAAGTCCCTATGCATAGGTACGGTGTTGGTCATGGCAAAAGAGGCTAATTGGTCGTCCACTCGATGGCCAACAAGTTGAGGCGGCAAAAGTTGACCAATACGGTAACTAGTGTACTCATAGTCGCTGGGTGTGGCTTGGTATTTACCTGTCGCGCATTGGTCAGAGCGAATTTCTTTCTCCAATTCGGATACGGCAGAGAGTCCCTTCTTTCGGGTTTGAATCATGTAGAACCAGGAAGACTGTGTTTGCTTATCAATCAGGTCTAAAAAAAAAAAAAAGAAAAAATCAAATAAATAAATAAACGAAAAAATATAAATTTAAAATTTACTTTTGAGAAGTCATTATAATTGAAAGGTCATTCAAAAGAATTAATTAATTGATACTTCTATTGTAAATAAAACGTTTTTGACAACCATTTCAAACGATGTTTTTAGGCTTATAGTTCATATGAAAAGAGTTTGTCGTTATACATTAATGATCTCCCTGATTCCATAAGAGCCCAAATACGAATTTGAACGAGATACTAGATTAGCAACTAGATCCCACCCTTTTACAGTGAAACGGATAAAATGCAGCCGTAACTTCTACTCCAACAGTTTCTTTCCTCGCACATCCCGACTGTGGAATTCTCTTCCTCACGATTGCTTTCCCGACGGCTACAATCTCCAGGAGTTTAAATGTAAGGTCAATAGAAACCTCCTAACACACTAACCTGCTCTCATTCTATCAAACACTCTTCCCATCTGCCCAACCCTCATCCTCGGTATCCTTACTCATCTGTCACCTTCCTCCTGACATTCCCTATGTCTAACCACTCCTTCTCTTTACCTTCCCCTATGTAGCCCCATGCGCAATAGTGGCAGTGGAATGCCTTGCTTGGGGTGAGATGATTTAAAAAAAAAAATTATAAAGTGGTAGCACTGAAGATGAAAGAAAAACTTGAAGCAACTGAAATGCGATTCAACAAAAGGGTGCTGCGGATATCATGGATCGAGCATGTGAATAATGATGAGGTTTTGGAAAGGATGAAAACGAAAAGGAAATTAATACTGAGCATCAGGAAGAGACAGCTGAAGTTCCTGGGACATGAAATGTGGAAGGAGGGCGTGAAGAACCTGATACTAACAGGCCAGATAGAGAGAAAAAGAGACAGGGAAAATCAGTGGGTAACATATTTGAAGGGCTTTAGCAGGTGGATGACAGAACGGCGGTTGCGTGGTGTTACAGGAGAAAGTGTTCTAAGAGCCACCAGGGATAGGGAGACGTGGAGAGCCATGATCCCCTACGCCCTGAAAGAACAAGGCACATAGAAAAAGAAGAAGAAAAAGGAGAAGGACCAATCTATTCTTTGAAATGCGTGTAAAACAGGATATACAATATTTTATTATTTAGTGTATCGAGGCAGCAGATAATTTTCTAAACATATACTGTTAAATATAAGAGACAATGAATGTCTATTATGTTTAATCATGAGCCATTCTAAACGTCGTATTTTGGCTTTAATTTCAGGTGAAAATAAAGACAAAAATTCTCCTACATTGGGATAATTTTTTTTATTAAGTTGTTTCTAAGCTTTCGGCTCACATGAGCCATCTTCAGAGAGGTTACAAGGACTTTAACATAAAACATCCACCATCCATTTTATCTTGTGTTGACATAAAACTTTGCTAAGCAACAATGACAGTTACCAAAAATAGCAAACGCAGTTCGTAAATTTGTAATGAGGTTCTATGACGTCACATCAACTGAGAGCTCGAAATGATAACAGAACCATATATTTAAATGCTATTTTCATGTATTTTGATCAGATTTAAACGTGATTTTATTAAGTGTGGAATGTTTGGATTTAATGTAGACGGCCTCTAATATCTGGATGGTGGATGTTTTTGTGTTCACATGCTTGTGACCTCTCTGAAGAACCAACTTAATAAAAAATTATCCAAATGTTGGAGAATTTTTGTGTTTATTTTCATCTGAAATTAAGGCCAAAATACGATGTTTAGATTAAACATAATAGACATTCATTGTCTCTTATATTCAACAGTATATGTTTAGAAAATATTTTATTATCTGCATAAATTTTTCGGTTAATTCCTTTGCTGAACTAACATTTTTCTATGAAAATGATGCACTCTCCATTTATTCATAACAAACTGAACAAATGAAAAAGGCACGACAGAAAAAATAATAAATTTTAAAGATTCTTGATTTTCTGTCAGTACTTGAAAGATCAATAACAGTAATTAGAGTTGAGAATCCTATTTTCCTGAAAAGGTGTTTTAATAGAAAGATTCTTGATTTTCTGTCGACATTTAAAAGGCCGATGACATTTTGTGGAGTTGAGAAATCCATTTTCATGAAAATCTGATTTCATCAGAAGATTTTATAAATTTCAACAGACGGTGGCTGCTCTGTCAAAGAAATACTTCCTTACAAGGAAACACTGAATGTTACTATTCCATTTAGCGTTAAATATACATTTCCTGTGCTTTTCATTTGTACTTATTCTCTAGAATGAGACCTGTAGATTGTTTCCACATATGTTTTACATAAAAGACTAGCAGTATAACCCAGCGTTGCTCGGGTGTAATGAAAGCTTTAAAACTAATCCATGGTCCTGGGGCTCAGACTCTTTGGACATTGGCACGAAAGACTAAAAAGCAATAGTTGTTTCCAGTTAAAACGAAACCGTAGACTGAAAGAAAAATGAATGGATGTAAGTCAAATTTTGATTTCCTGGTATCGATATCAAATAAGTTTTTCGTCGTAAACTGAATTTTGAAGGCTAAATAAGTCCTCTGAGTAAATGGTATCATGGCTGAGACTAAGAACTACAATGATACCTACTTAGAGCCAAACCCGAAGCAAAAACTAAAATAAAAGGGCTGAAAAAATACAGACATACAGGCAGATGAACAGACACACACACAAACATCTTGCCTTTTATATATATATATATATATATATATATATATAATCATCGATTTTCTGCACTATTGTAAGAAGTACAACCTTGAGACTTCTGACTAGCGTTTCTTATGTTTTTGTCTATGAGTGTATGAAATTTGATTAAAATCGGACCACTCCTTCTAAAACCCGATTTTTTCGGTTATCGATTTTCGATATTTATTGGGGGTACTTCGACACAAAACCTAGCTAAGAACATTCGCAGAGACTTATAGTACAACTGTGTAAATTTTCAAGAAAATCGGTTCAGCCGTTTCGGAGTCTATAGGTAACGGACACACACACACACACACACAGAGTTCCATTTATAAATAAGTTTAGATTCAGAAAGTCAGTCAGTCAGTTAAGTGCCATGCGTGATACACGGTTTGGGCGATCATGTCTCTTTCGAGACATGACTGACTGGGAGGAAGATTATCCCGCAGTAAATTGTCATTGCTTTCTGCGGTAGACAGGTTGCCAGCCAAGGCTATAGAACCCAATCTGTCCTATCATTTAACCCATAACTGGAGGGAAGAGACAGATTAATACCTTTCCCATTGGTATTTGTGCGTAAGTGAATACGAGGAATTCAACTGGAATTTGAACTCGGTTCCCCGATTTCTCGTTCCGAGTCGATATCCACTGCAGTGCAACGCAAGTCGGCATCAGCTTTCCTATTTTCTCGTATCATTCATGACCTAATGACATCTCTAAAGCAAAGTACGAACAAGTTAGCTGTCAAGTAAGTGTTTAATTCAGTTCTCTTTTTCATATTTGTTAATGTGCACCTGGTTCGCTGATTGGGCAAGTTCTGTAAATATGTAGATAATTTGTTTTCTCACAAACAATTATGAATGTTTTTGTTCTAATTTTCCCCATAAACAAAAAAGAAGAAAAAGACAAAAGCCGAAAAAAAGAAGAAGAAAAAGACAAAATCTAATGTTGGAATGGAGACGTTCATTTTTTTCCCACCAGACATCTCAATACGTCTTACCAAGAGAGAATAAGAAATAATTTTAAGAAAAAGTACCTAAAAAGAAGGTGATGAAAGCAAATGACGAAAATAAACAAAAGAAAAAGAAGAGAAAAAGTGAGTAGAGTAAGAGAAAAAGAATAAACAAAAAGGAAACTAAATAAAATAATAGAAAAAGAAAGAAAGAAAGAAAGAAGAAGAAGAAGAAGAAGAAGAAGAAGAAGAAGAAGAAAGATTGATGAACGAGATCAAGGACGAGAAAGGGAAAGAAAACGAAAAAGACAAAAGTAGCAGAAAAAAGAGAAAAAATGACTGAAAAAAGGCAAAAATAAGAAAGTGAATGAAAAATACAAATAAGAAGAAGAAAAAAAACAGAGGAATAATTGCAGAAAGAAAAAGCTGAGAAAGGGAAAACGCAAAAAAAAAGACAAAATTAGAAGAAGAAAAAGAAGAATTAGAAGAAGAGAAAAGAGTGAAGAACGAGATCAAATCAAGGACGAAAAAGGGAAAGAAAAAAGACAACAGTAAAAGAAAAAAGAGTAAAAAATGATTAAAAAGGCAAAGATGAGAAAGTGAAGGAAAAATACAAATGTAGAAGAAGAAAAAAGAGGAGGAATAATTGAAGAAAGAAAAAGATGATAAAGAGAAAGCGAAAGAAAAAGACAAAAGTAGAAAAAGAAGAAGAAGAAAAAGGAAGAAGAGAAAAGATAGAAGAATGAGATCAAGGACGAGAAAGGGAAAGAAAAAGTAAAAGACAAAAGAAAAAGAGAAAAATGATTGAAAAAAGGCAAAGATAAGAAAGTGAATGAAAAACACAAATGAAGAAGAAGAAAAAAGAGGAGGAATAATCCAAGAAAAAAAAAAGATGAGAAAGGGAAAACGAAAGAAAAGACAGAAGAAGAAGAAGAAGAAGAAGAAGAAGAAGAAGAAGAAGAAGAAGAAGAAGAAGAGAAATGAAGGAGGATAAAGATAAGAAAAGGAAAGTGAAAGTAAGAGACAAAAGTAACAGAAGATAAAGAAGAGGCCAAACGAAAGAAAAAAGAGGACAAAGACGAGAAAGGTAAATCGAAAGAAAAAATTAAAAGTAGAAGAAGAAAAAAGCGAAAAAATGATTGAAATACAATAAGGATGCGAAAGCGAAAGTGAAAGTGAAAGTGAAAGTGAAAGTGAAAGTTAAAAAATACAAATGTAGAAGAAAAGAAGGAGAACAATGATTGAAGAAGAAGGACAAAGATGAGAAAGGTAAGATGAAGGTAAAAAGCAAAAATAAAAGAAGATAATGAAGAGGCCAAATGAAAGAAGGAGGAGGACATAGATAACAAAGGAAAAGTGAAAGAAAAAACAGAAGTAGGAAAAAAAGAAGAGGAGAAATAATTGAAGAAGAAACACATCCGAAAAGCGAAAGAAAAAGACAAGAAGAAGAAGAAGAAGAAGAAGAAGAAGAAGAAGAAGAAGAAGAAGAAGAAGAAATAATTGGAAGAAGGAGGACAAAGATAAGAAAGTGAAAGAAAAATATAAATGTTGAAGAAGAAAAGGAAGTGGAGAAATGAATAAAAAAGGGAAAAATAGACAAAATAATAATAATAATAATAATAATAATAATAATAAAGAGGAGGAAGGAAGAAGCAGAAGAAGAAAAGGAGGAATTATTGAAGAGGGAGGACAAAGATGAGAAAGGTAAAACAAAAGAACAGGACAAAAGTAGAAAAAGAAAACGAAGATGAGAAATGATTGAAGAAGGTAGACAAAGGTAAGAAAGAAAATGTAGAAGAAAAAGACAATAGCCGAAAAAAAAGAAGAAAAAGACAAAAGCCGAAAAGAAAGAAGAAAAAGACAAAAGCCGAAAGAAAGAAGAAAAAGACAAAAACCGAAAAAAAAAAGAAGAAAAAGACAAAAGCCGAAAGAAAGAAGAAAAAGACAATGGCCGAAAAAAAAAGAAGAAAAAGACAAAAGCCGAAAGAAAGAAGAAAAAAGACAAAAGCCGAAAGAAAGAAGCAAAAGACAAAAGCCGAAAAAAAGAAGAAAAAGACAAAAGCCGAAAGAAAGAAGAAAAAAGACAAAAGCCGAAAGAAAGAAGCAAAAGACAAAAGCCGAAAAAAAAGAAGAGAAAGACAAAAAACCGAAAGAAAGAAGAAAAAGATAAAAGCCGAAAGAAAGAAGCAAAAGACAAAAGCCGAAAAAAAGGAGGAAAAAGACAAAAGCCGAAAGAAAGAAGAAAAAGACAAAAACCGAAAAAAAGAAGAAAAAGACAAAAGCCGAAAGAAAGAAGAAAAAGACAAAAGCCGAAAAAAAGAAGAGAAAGACAAAAACCGAAAGAAAGAAGAAAAAGACAAAAGCCGATAGAAAGAAGCAAAAGACAAAAGCCGAAAAAAAAGAAGAAAAAGACAAAAACCGAAAGAAAGAAGAAAAAGACAAAAGCCGAAAAAGAAGAAGAAAAAGACAAAAGCCGAAAAAAAAGAAGAAAAAGACAAAAGCCGAAAAAAAGAAGAAAAGACAAAAGCCGAAAGAAAAAGAAAAAAAAGACAAAAGCCGAAAAAAAAGAAGAAAAAGACAAAAGTCGAAAAAAGAAAGAAAAAGAAGCGAATTGATTGAAAAAGGAGGACCAAGAAAAAAAAAAGCGAAAGGAAAGTGATAGAAGGTGTTGACGAATGAGAACAAAGTTTAAAGTACGTCTCCTTGACCTCACACTCTCAGCGGACCTCAAGTGGAATGACTATATCGAATCCATTGCTAAATCCGCTGCTATGAAAGTCTGTTCTCTGTGTAGGGCCCAGAAGTTTTTCCCGCCTGAGTCCATCCTGCATATCTATAAATTTACCATCCGCCCGTGTATTGAATACTGCTGCCTCATCTGGTCGGGTGCCCCTGCTATTCTCCTCCGAGTTCTTGACAAGATACAAAGGAGAATCTGTAATGTGATCGATGCCAACTTGGCAGCCCGGCTGCAGTCACTCTCTCACCTGTGTGATGCGGCTTCCCTGTGCCTCTTCTATAAATACTTTCACGGCTTCTGCTCCGATGGACTTAGATCACTAGTGCCCGCTAGGTATGAATTTGCACGAGATACTAAATTAGCAACTTGGTCCCACCCTTTTGAAGTGAAACAGATAAAATGCAACTGCAATTTATACTCTAACAGCTTCTTTTCTCGCACTTCCTGCCTGTGGAATTCCCTTCCATATACTTGCTTCTCCGACAGCTACAATCTCTAGGAATTTAAATGTATGGTCAATAGACATCTCCTATCGCACTAACTCACATCCATTCTCCCAAACTCTCTTCCCATCTACCCTACCCTCATCCTCGGCATCCTCATCCGTTTACCACCCTCCTTCCGACATTTCCTATAACTAACCCCTCTTTCTCATCACTTTCCCCTATGTAGCCCCCTGCGCAATAGTGGCAGTGGAATGCCTTGCTTGGGGTGAAATGATTTAAAAAAAAAAAGAGGAAGTAAAAGAAATGAGGCGTTAATTCCGACATAAACGAAAAAAGAATAAAAAAGAGAATGTTATTTGAGAAAAAAGCAAGAAGAAGAAGAAGAAGAAGAAGAGGAAGAAGAAGAAGAAGAAGAAGAAGAAGGAAGGAAGGAAGAAGAAGAAGAAGAAGAAGAAGAGGAAGAAGAAGAAGAAGAAGAAGAAGAAGAAGGAAGAGGAAGAAGAAGAAGAAGAAGAAGAAGAAGAGGAAGAAGAAGAAGAAGAAGAAGAAGAAGAAGAAGAAGAAGAAGGAAGAGGAAGAGGAAGAAGAAGGAAGAAGAAGAAGAAGAGGAAGAGGAAGAAGAAGAAGAAGAAGAAGAAGAAGAAGAAGAAGAAGAAGAAGAGCTATAAATAGAAATTTCGGAACAATTAGCAGTACTTACTTCTTTCGACCATGAAGGGCGTTCTGGGCCAGCCTTTGTTTTCAATAACAGACAGTTTGCTCACGGAATAAGTGGGAATTCGTCTCATTGTATCGTAGAACGTGGCGAAATGAGATCTTTTTGAGTTGAACATCTTACCGTAAACGGTGCCGGATGAAAATCGCTGGCAAAGGAAAGTCAAGCCACCCTCTTGATTTGGGATGCCAGTGGGAACATTGCCGCCTATAGTCAGATTCTGAAGACATTCACTGCCTTTGTTACTGTCGGCCCATCGCTTCCCGTCACGATTTGTATAACTGCAAGGCGGTATACTATCCCGGCAGAACTTTTCTAGTTTCACACGGCATGCTCTCAGCGGAGTGAACATGGTGATTAAATCTGCGTTCCAGCGTTTTCTTTGACTAAGCCTGTAGTTGTCACTGGTTTCCAGTGGCCCTCCGCACCACTGTCGCCCTTTTCCCTGTTCGCGGAGCTGGGTATAGGTCCAGTCGATGAATTTGTACCTAGATGATCCAACATCGTAAAGAGAGTAACGACATTTTCCTGTTAAAAAAAAAAAAAAAGAAAAGAATAAATGACAAGCGAACGTTATAACAAACGACGGAAAATATGACACCAAAATCCGAAGTAGCACTGGAATAGCGAAAGATTCTTCCGCCAATAGCTAAACAAAAAATATCCTTATTTATTTTTTAACCAGATTTTGCAAGAATTTAATTTTTGTTGTTCATTCACACCTAAACAAAACAGTTTAGATCTATTGTCAGTATTTGAATACCTCGGGTAAGGAATAGTAAGTTTGTCTCGCTAGAACTAGTTACAACTGAGTAGTGAGTTCGATCCTCACTAGGTGTCCCACACTTTCGGCCTTGTGCGACATCTAAGCGGCGCTTAGTAAATCTCCTATTGTCAGTATTTGTATTTATCGTACACGTGTGAAGGAACATGTTTTTAATTTACAATGAAGGCACGAGAGCAACTTGAGGTAGAGGGTTACAGAGTATGGGCATAGTTTAAGAGTGGCAGGTAACGGTTAACTCTAGACTTGAATAGGTTAAGATCGTAGTGATCGGGTAAGCATCTTTTTGGGAGTTGGGTTCACAAGGCAGCGGTTTGTGAAAATGCTCGAATGGAACGTACATCTCCCCAGTAAAATACAAAGACAACGAGGGTGGTTCGCTACACAGTGTGTGGCATGGCGGAGCTTAGCCGTGAAGGTCAGAACTAGTGGAATTAATGCCGTTAGTCTGAACACTTTCCATGAAAATAGCGATAGAACAGCAAGAAGCGTGTGACTTCTCGTCTGTGAGGAAAGAGTCTGTAAGGTGGAAAATGATTCATCGCCGACAAGGACGTAGAGATTCTTTTGGACCCTATCGAGAGTGGAAAATAAAGACTGGGCAGTACCTGTCCATATATGACAGCGGCACTCCATTTTCAGCCTGGTCTGGCTCTTGATTGTATGTGCGTTGTGGTGCAATGGATATCGGTTCGGAACGAGAAATCGGGGAGCCGAGTTAGAATTCCAGTTGAATTCCTTGCATTCATTTACGCACAAATACCCTTAGGAAAGGTATTAATCCTTCTCTTCCCTCCAGTTTGGGGTTAAATAATAGGACCGACTGGGTCCTATAGCCTTGACTAGCAACTAGCCTGCCGCAGAAAGTAATGGCAACCTACTGCGGGATAATCTTCTGCCCAGTCAGTCATGTCTCTTTGGAGACATGAACACCACAAGCGTGTATCACGTATGGCACTTAACTGACTGACTAAATATAATAGAAACATGATTAAGGCTTCTGCTGAGCATAAAGTATGGGTCCGGTTTTCTATTGTTATGAAGTACTAAACTGATCCCCCTCTAATTAGTACTTAATAATATAATACATATCTTCTTCCTCTAGCTATGAGTCAAATAACAGGACAGATTGGGTTCTATATCCTTGGTCGGCAACCAGTCTACCGCAGAAAGCAATGGCAACCTACTGCGGTATAATCTTGTGCCCACCCAGTCATGTCTCTTTCGAGACATGAACACCCTAAGCGTGTATCACGTATGGCACTTAACTGTCTGACGGAAAGGTAGAGGACAGTAGGAGCGGTTAGGCTCTTACTGAAACGGTACAAGGAACCGATCATTTTTCCAGCATCAAAACCCGACTATAACCAAACATTAAAAAAAAAATACAAACAAAAAATAAACCTTAAAACTCCACCTTTTTGGCATTAAACCCACAGAGGTTGATATGCCGTTAAACAAAACTCCCACACACACACACACACACACACACACACACACACACACACACACACACACACACATATATATATATATATGTATAATAGCGAAAGGTCTATGTACCGAAATTTTATTATTATTGTTATTATTATTAATATTATATATATATGTGTGTGTGTTTGTGTGTGCGCATATATATGATATAATAATAACATTTTCTTCACATGTGCTGTTCGCTAAATAAGTTAACCAAATAGTTAACACCCAAACTTGGGTCAAAACACTATGAAAGTATAAAGATATACTTTTATAGAAATATATACATAAAAATAGATTTTTTATAGTAAAATATCCATTTCTGAAGGAAAAATATTACCAACAATACATTTTTGAAGAAAAAAATTATTACTATAACACATTTTTGAAAGAAAAAATTATTCTTAGCAAAACATTTTTGAATACAAAACTAGAAGACATTTTCAGTTTTCTAAAATAAAAAGACGGATATGCGTTGTGGTACAGTGGATATCGGCTCGGAAAGAGAAATCGGTGAGCCGAGTTCGAATTCCAGTTGAATACCCTGCATTCACTTAAGCACTGGTACCCTTGGGAAAGGTATTAATCCGTCCTTTCCTTCCAGTTATGGGTTAAATAACAAGGGTAGGGCTTGGGGATCCTACCCTTAAAAACAAATCCCAATGAATATTGATATTAAAAAAAAAATGTATTACTAGACACAAAACTTATATAAAAACAACAATAAATTGTTGAAAGAAAAAGGTATCACCAGCAATAAATAAATAAAATTTTGTTGGCAATAAATGACCCGCCGAGGTGTTGATATGCCATAAAAACAAAACAACCAACTAAAAGAATAAAAAGTAATTAAAATCTGACTAAACTTTCTCACTATAATCGAATATTAACAAAAGAAAATGCCTTAAAACCCCACTTTTTTGGCACTAAATAACCAACAGAGGTGTTGATATGCCGTTAAACAAAACTAAAACTGAATAGAGCACTTCACAACTAAAAAATTTCAATAAGAAATGCAATTGTGATGACAGATTTATTTTCCTCTTCGATGTCAGGAATGTGTAATCATTAGAATGTATAAATAAATGTTACATTTACTTGCTTTAATTTTGAGAAGTGTCATAATCATGTCAACATCTTTCTACAGCGTTTCAGCCGCTCCATTCTAAGGCCATTTTAGTTCTACGTTTTCTTGTATAAAGTATATTTTCTTCTACAGTCAATTTTGTGGAATACATTTCTAAAAGATATTCTACTACTTATTCCTTATATTTTTCATTTTTGTTTTTTTTTTGTATTCATTTCTTTCTTTCTTTCTTTCTTTCTTTCTAAATATTTCTTCTAATTATACATATTTCTTTTTTTTTTTCTGTTCATTTATTCGTATTATCTTTCGTTCATACGTTACTTTCTTTTTATTCTTTCTTTCTTCCTTTCTTTTTTCTTTTTTTTCTTTCTGTTGTCTTTTCTGTTCATTTGTTTCCGTGATTAATTGCTCTTTATTTTAATTGGATTTTCTTTCTTTCTTTCTTTCTTTCTTTCTTTCTTTCTTTCTTTCTTTCAATTATACATATTTCTTTCTTCTATTTATTTATTCGTATTATCTTTCGTTCATATGTTAATTTTTTTCTTCTTTTTTCTTTCCTTCCTTCCTTCCTTCCTTCCTTCCTTCCTTCCAATTACACATATTTCTTTCTTTTTCCTATTTATTTATTCGTATTATCTTTCGTTCATACGTTACTTTCTTTTTTCTTCTTTTTCTTTCTTTTTTTCCTTCCTTCCTTCCTTCCTTCCTTCCTTCCTTCCTTCCTTCCTTCCTTCCTTCCTGTTGTCTTTTTCTGTTCATTGGTTTCCGTGATTAATTGCTCTTTATTTTCATTAGACTTTCTTTCTTTCTTTCTTTCTTTCTTTCTTTCTTTCTTTCTTTCAATTATACATATTTCTTTCTTTTTTCTATTTATTTATTCGCATTATCTTTCGTTCATACGTTACTTTCTTTATTCTTCCTTCGTTCTAACTTTCTTTTCTTTTTCTCCTTCCTTCCTTCCTTCCTTCCTTCCTTCCTTCCTGTTGTCTTTTTCTGTTCATTGGTTTCCGTGATTAATTGCTCTTTATTTTCATTAGACTTTCTTTCTTTCTTTCTTTCTTTCTTTCTTTCTTTCTTTCTTTCTTTCAATTATACATATTTCTTTCTTTCTTCTATTTATTTATTCGCATTATCTTTCGTTCATACGTTACTTTCTTTATTCTTCCTTCGTTCTAACTTTCTTTTCTTTTTCTCCTTCCTTCCTTCCTTCCTTCCTTCCTTCCTTCCTTCCTTTTCTGTTCTCTTTTTCTGTTCATTTGTTTCCGTGATTAATTACTCTTTCTTAAATTCATTAGATTTTCGTTCTTTCTTTCTTTTTCTCTGTAAGTTTGTTTTCTTTGAAAATCTAATGAAATAAAAAAGAGTAAGCATGGAAACAAATGAATAAAAAGACGAAGGAAAGAAAAAAAAAAGAAAAGAAAATCTAATAAAAGAAAGAAAGAACAATCAAACAGATTTTTTCTTTCTATATTTCTTTCGTCTTTCTCTTTTCATTTTTTATTAACTTAATTGCTCCGTCTTTCTTTAATTACATGATATTTCCTTCTTTCTTTCGTCTTTTTCTTCATTTGTTTTCCTTGTTTGGTTGTTCCTTTTGTCTTTAATTAAATTTCTTTCTTTCTTTCTTTTCTACTTGAAACATACTCTTTATTCACTTGTCTTCTGTTCTGACCAATTCCTGAAAAACCTGGCACAAAACCTCTTATCGATTCAAGTATCTAAAAATTCTTCAAACACTCAAACTTGATCGATAATTTGTATGGCCAGAAATTGTTCTGGGATTTGACATCAAGGACACAGTTTTCACAGATCTCCTGAACGCAAGTTATAGTGGCTGCCATTTTTAAGACTAAAATTTAAACTGGTTTAACAGTATAGCACCAGGTGGATTACAAAGGAGATAAGGTGACCCCAAATCTCTTCAGTTCTTCAGTAAATAGCTATTTTTGGTAATTATGTTCCCTACTTCGTCAGGAATGTTCCCCGTGCTCTAACAATCATAAGTACGACAGTCATTTTTCTGTGTTACTCATTACTTCAGCTTCCCGGAAAAATAGAGATATTCGTTGATATTTTTTATTGTTTACTCAGTTATTAACGACTAGCATCATAGCCCGACGTTGCCCGTGTAACTCAGAACATTTTAATTAGATGATTAATGCAGCGTGTTGCGATTTCTGAGACCTTGTAGTCACCGCCTCACTTTAAAACTCAGTTATATAAAAAATAATTATATAAAAAATTCTTGTTTAAAAATTGTTAAAAAATTCCATTAAAAAATCTATTTTCTTTTGTTTTGCGTAAACGTGAGTTGATGTTTTGTGTGACATTGTAAACAACATTGCGTTATTTTTTGTTTCAAAATTACGGGGTAAAATATTTACATTTTTTGTTGTCTCAATGAATTTCAGAAAGTTTCGAAGAATATTTAAATATGTAGACATTTAATTGTAAAGGAAAAAATTACATTAATGCCACACGAATTACAGACAGTCGATTTCCTGCATGAAATATTTAGCGAAAAAAAAGCTTTATTTTTTAAAATTTTATTTTCTGAAGTATGAAATATTAAATCTGAAAAAAAATGAGACTTAAATAATTAGATTAACCATTGGCACATTTTTCTTTACATATTTTGTTTTTGTTTGAAAAAACACTTTTTCTTTTAAATATTTGTTTTGTTTCAAAATTACGGGAAAAATATTCACATTTTTTGGTTGATTATATGAATTTTTAAAACGTCGGAATAAAAATGAAATATAAAAGCCCATTCTATTTTAGTCGCGTTTGACACGTGTCATTTTATTTCTGTGACGTAATCTAGCAACCATATTAAATCTTAAATTTTTTACGGAGCAAATGTAAACAATCAGCACCATTGGCCAAAAAGTGCTATAGAGAAAATTGATGAACTTAAACTCAAAATGTATGTGTCGACCTGGATTCCCTGTAGGTATGCGTCCCTAGAAAGTTTGAATGGTGTGGCTTAAAAAATATAAGTGTGCATAGGGAACAGTCACACACAGACTCACAGATTTTTACTTTGCCTGGCGTGGTCGGTTAACCGTGGTAGTATCTGCTTTGTAGTTGAATTGTTTGGCGATATTTCGTCTATTTGCTCATGTTCTTCACTTTCATTTTCTTTTTCTTGTTCTTTTTCTATTTTTTCTTGTTCTTGTTTTTCTTCTACTTGTTTTTATTCTTCTTATTCATTTTGTTGTTGTTGTTCTTTTTCTTTTTTCTTCTTCTTTTTCTTTTGCTCGTTCTCGTTTGTTTTTCTTATTCTTTTTTTCTTGTCCATATTCTTCTATTTCTTCTTCTTTTTCTTGTTCCTCTTTTTTTCTTCTACTTGTTTTTTTTCTTCTTGTTCATTTTGTTGTTGTTGTTGTTCATTTTCTTTTTTCTTCTTCTTTTTCTTTTTCTCGTTCTCGTTTGTTTTTCTTATTCTTTTTTTTGTCCATATTCTTTTATTTCTTCTTCTTTTTCTTGTTCTTCTTTTTTTCTTCTACTTGTTGTTTTTCTTCTTGTTCATTTTGTTGTTGTTGTTGTTCTTTTTCTTTTTTCTTCTTCTTTTTCTTTTTCTCGCTCTCATTTGTTTTTCTTATTCTTTTTTCTTGTCCACATTCTTCTATTTCTTCTTCTTTTTCTTGTTCTTTTCATTTATAGTTTTCTTCTTGTTCTGTTCTTCTTTTCTTGTTTTTCTTTTTCTTTTTCTTTTCCTCGTTCTTGTTCTTTGTCTTCTTTTTCTTGTTCATTTTGTTGTTGTTATTCTTTTTCTTCTTTGTTTGGTTCTCGTTCTCGTTCTCGGTTTTATTTGTTTTTCTTATTCTTTTTTTTTTCTCCTTATTCTTCGATTTTTTCTTTTTCTTGTACTTTTATTTTTTCTTGTTCTTGTTTTCCTTCTACTTGTTTTTTCTTCTTGTTTTTATTCTTAGTTCTTCTTTATCTTCTTTTTCTTGTTCTTCTTAGTTTTCTTCTTGTTCTGTTTCTTTTTTCTTTTTCTTTTTTCTAACCTCGTTTTTGTTCTTTCTCTTCTTTTTCTTTTTCATTTTGTTGTTGTTGTTGTTGTTCATTTTCTTTCTTCTTTTTCTTTTTCTCGTTCTCGTTCTTGTTTGTTTTTCTTATTCTTTTTTTCTTGTCCTTATTCTTCTATTTCTTCTTCTTTTTCTTGTTCATCTTTTTGCATTATTTCTTTTTCTTTTTTATGGCTCTTTTTGTTTGTTCTTCTTTTACTTGTTCTTTTTCTTTGTTCTGGTTTTTTCTTTATAGTTTTTTCTTGTCCTTGTTCTTCTGTTTTTTATTCTTGATTTTATTTTTTGTTCTTCATTTTCTATTTTCTTCGTTCTTGTTTTCTTTCTTCTTTTTCTTCATTTTATTTTTCTTCTTTTTTCTTCTTTTTCCTTTTTTCGTTCTTCGTTCTTTTTTCTTTTTTCTTTTTCTTTTTATTAATTTTCTTGTTCATTTTTATTATTCTTTTCCCTTTACTCGTTCTTGTTCTCTTACTTCTTTTTCTTTTTCTGATTTGTTTTCTTGTTGTTCCTTCTTACGAACCAGTGATTTGTGGAACCGTCTCTCATGAGGATGCTTCCCTCATTACTATAATCTTAATAATATTAATTATCTTAATCTTAATAATCTTAATTATCTTAATAATCTTAATAATCTTAATTTTAATAATCTTAATAATCTTAATAATCTTAATAATCTTAATCTTAATAATCTTAATCTTAATAATCTTAATCTTAATAATCTTAATAATCTAAATAATCTTAATTATCTTAATAATCTTAATCTTAATAATCTTAATTTATCTTAATAATCTTAATCTTAATAATCTTAATTATCTTAATAATCTTAATCTTAATAATCTTAATTATCTTAATTTTAATAATCACTATAATCTTAATAATCTTAATCTTAATAATCTTAATAATCTTAATCTTAATAATCTTAATCTTAATAATCTTAATAATCTAAATAATCTTAATTATCTTAATAATCTTAATCTTAATAATCTTAATTATCTTAATAATCTTAATCTTAATAATCTTAATTATCTTAATTTTAATAATCACTATAATCTTAATAATCTTAATCTTAATAATCTTAATTATCTTAATAATCTTAATCTTAATAATCTTATAATCTTAATTTTAATAATCACTATAATCTTAATAATCTTAATAATCTTAATCTTAATAATCTTAATTATCTTAATTATCTTAATTATCTTAACCTATTTGTCTAACGTTAATCGTAATCTTTTCCACTTATTCCCATGAGCAGTCTGTAACCCTTTATGTCGAGTGGCCTTGTACAGGATGAACATAATTTAAAGAATATTAATACAATTTTTATCAGTTTTCTTATTAACATTATAATACTATCTAAACTTATTTATAAATGGAACTTTGTCTGTGTGTGTGTATGTGTGCGTCTGTGTGTGTGTCTGTGTATGCGTTACCTATAGACGCCGAAACGGCTGAACCGATTTTCTTGAAAATTTACACAGTTGTACCATAAGCGTCTGCGAGTATTCTTAGCTAGGTTTTGTGTCGAGGTACCCCCGATAAATATCGAAAATCGATAAAAAAAAAATCGGGTTATAGAAGGCGTGGTCCAATTTTAATCAAATTTGATACACTCATAGACAAAGACATAAGAAACGATATTCAGAAGTTTCAAGGTTGCAGTTCTTACAATAGTGCAGAAAATCGATAATATATATATATATATATATATATATATATATATATATATATATATAAAAGGCAAGATGTTTGTGTGTGCATCTGTTTATATGCCTGTATGCCTGTATTTTTCAGCCCTTTTATTTTAGTTTTGGCTTCGGGTTTGGCTCTAAGTAGGTATAATTTTGGTTCTTAGACTCAGTCATGATACCATTTACTCAGAGGACTTATTTAGCCTTCAAAATTCAGTTTACGACGAAAAAAACTTCGATACCAGGAAATGAAAATTTGACTTACATCCATTCATTTTTCTTTCAGTCTATGGTTTCGCTTTAAGTGGAAACAACTATTGCTTTTCAGTCTTTCGTGCCAACGTCCAAAGAGTCTGAGCTCCAGGACCATGGATTAGTTTTAAAGCTTTCATTACACCCGATCCACGCCGGGCTATACTGCTAACACACACACACACACACACACACACACACACACACACACACACACACACACACACACACATATAAATATATATATATTAGGTGTAATTGGTAAATTGTTACAATTACTTTATTATTTGAAATATTCTTTAGACTGAGTCTGAGCTCCAGGACAATGGATTAGTTTTAAAGCTTTCATTACACCCGAGCAACGCCGGGCTATACTGCTAGTAACTAATAATGATGCTCTTGATAATGCTTATAATCAAAATTATCATCATTATTTTTACTATAACGATAATTATCCCCGATGTTAACAATATGCTTATTTTTACTGTTATCATATGTAGTATCATGAAAACTCTAATTATGCATGTCGAGGTAGAACCCCTCTATAATGGACTGTTCCGTTCATTACAAATAGCGGCTAGGCTCTGTATGCGCAGACGCAGGACAGACGCCAGGGAGTAGACATATCTAGACTATTTGTCACAGTTGAGAGGAGGTTTCCACTCAGACTTTCTTCTTCTTCTTCTTCTTCTTCTTCTTCTTCTTCTTCTTCTTCTTCTATGTGCCCTGTCCCTTCAGGACGTAGGCGATCATAGTTCTCCACTTCTCCCTATCTCTTGTGGCTCTTAGTATGTTTGCTCCTGTTACTCCTGGCAACCCCCGTTCCGTCATCCACCTGATCAGGCCCTGCAAATATGTTATCCGCTGCCTTCCTCTGTCTCTCTTTCCTTCTATCTGGCCAGTCAGTATCAGGTTCTCCAAGCCCTCCTTCCTCATTAAATGTCCCAGGAACTTCAGTTGTCTCTTCCTGATGCTCAATATTAATTTCCTTTTCGTTTCCATCCTTTCCAAAACCTCTCATTGCACATGCTCGGTCCATGATATGCTCAGTATTAATTTCCTTTTTGTTGCCATTCTTTCCAACACCTCCTCGTTGCTTGTATGCTCAGTCCACGAAATCCGCAGCATCCTTCTGTAGAACCACATTTCCGCTGCTTCCAGTTTTGTCCTCATTTTCGATGATATTGTCCAGCATTCACTGCCGTATTGAAGAACTGACATCACATAGCAATCCATCACTATTTTCTTTGTTTCTAGTGGAATCTTCCTGTGTGTTAGTACTTTACTCAGCTTCTGGAACGCGTCCTTTGCCATGCCAATTCGCCTTCGGATCTCTGTGTCGCACTTTCCATCTCTTGTTAGAACACTTCCTAGACCCTTATGTGTTCTTGATTTTCAATATATCTTGTTATTGTAGTCCCGTGTTCGTGCCTTCCTATCCTACTAACTTCCTCAACACAACAATACAGTAAGCTGCATTCATCCTAGTCGGGTTGAGCCGGCTTCCTCCTTTTGGAGGAAGATTCATTGGGATTTGTTTAAGGGCAGGGTCCCAAGTCCTACCCTTGTAATTATACAGATGATAATATTATTAACATCATAATATTAAAATTCTTATAATTTTCATTATCATGGTAATTTAAATTATTCTAATAATAATATGTTATTATTGTTATTAGTGCTTTTTTCTTTATCATTGTTATTATAAGCATTATCTGTTTTTATTATCACTAGCAGTATAGCCCGGCGTTCCTCGGGTGTAATGAAAGATTTAAAACTAATTCATTGTCCTGGAGCTCAGACTCAGTCTAAAGAATATTTGTGTGAAATTTGGTAAGAATCGGATAAAAATTGTGGATTTGTATAAAGGACATACAGACAGATAAACGGGCACACACACATACACAAACATCTTGCCTTTTATATATATATATATATATATATATATATTATCGATTTTCTGCACTATTGTAAGAACTGCAACCTTGAAACTTCTGAATATTGTTTCTTATATCTTTGTCTACGAGTGTATCAAATTTGATTAAAATCGGACCACTCCTTCTATAACCCTATTTTTTCGATTATCGATTTTCGATATTTATCGGGGGTACCTCGACACAAAACCTAGCTAAGAACACTCGCAGACGCTTATAGTATAGGTGTGTAAATTATCGGTTCAGCCGTTTCGGAGTCTATAGGTAATGGGCACACATACAGACACACACACATACACACAGACACATACACACATACACACACAGAGACAAAGTTCCATTTATAAATAAGTTTAGATGACTACCATGAACAACGCGAAAAAAAAAATAAAATCTAGGAATGGCTGGATTATAATATGCACCTGATGGTTTCAGAATAGTTGGGGCAATAAACACTACAGACAATTTTTTCGTAAGTCAATATAATTAATTCAACTGGAATTTGAACTCTGTTCTCGGAGTCATCCACAAGACTTAACGATTGTCCTATGCAAACTTCTTATGAAACACTGAGCCGTAACCGCACAGCGCCAGCAGACTCACTTCTGCTCCTCCCCAAGCGGCTGCACCCATGACAGTCCGGTCACCTTTGCCTCACTCACGATTGCTTTTATTCGTGTCTCCTTTAGCTTCGAAACACTTGTCTTCCCCTGTGGATTCCAGCCATTTTTCTTTTGTCTCTCTTCTCTATACAACCAAACGTGACCCGAGCAGTCATTTCTGTGGTTCTTACGCTGGCTACTGGAATGATGCCATCGTTGCTTTGTCAAGACAACTGGACACGCTAACAGTTCGACTAATATCTTCTCTACTCCGTCTTTTCTGAAAAACTTAATATATAGAGTACTGTGCAAAAGTATTAGGACAAGAACTATTTTATCTTTCATGAGGCATCAAAATAATTGCGACAATTTACCAATCGCACCTAGTATATATACAATACTGTGCAAAAGTATTAGGACAAGAACTATTTTATCTTTTATGAGGCATATTGACAGAAAATAAAAAATTTAATTAAAGTAATTTTATTTAATTTACCCAACAAATGCTTTAACAAGAAAAAATACTTCTTACAAAATAAATTTAATATTCTGTATAATAGCCTTTTGCTTTGATCACAGCCTTCATTCTGTCAGGCATTGACATCACAAGCTTCTTCAATGTATCTAATGGTATCTCCTGCCAAGCAGCTTGTATTTGTTCCCAAAGTGTGTCTTGCAAAGTAACATGAGATTTATCAATTTTTTTATATAAAATATCCCGTAGATATTCAATAGGATTGAGATCAGGGTTTTGTGGTTGACCAGTTCAAATTCCGAAGTCTTCCTTCCTATTTAATTAAATAATGATTACAAAGATTTGGCTTTTCACACCTGTATTTAAATTTCAGTAACGTTTTTAGGGAAATCATCCCTGTCCTAATACTTTTGCACACTACCGGTAGTGTGCAAAAGTATTAGGACAGGGGCGATTTTAAACTTTATTTTGATGCCTCATAAAAGATAAAATAGTTCTTGTCCTAATACTTTTGCACAGTACTATATATATATATATATATATATATATACTACCGGGCATAATTATTAGGCCACCCCAAAGTTTTAAAAAGATGATCTATTTCATACTATTTTTCAGTATTTATTGCCAAGTGAATAATTGTAAATGAAAATAGAATGGTTCTTTTGTTAATATTGCACAATAACATGTGCATCAAATGAATTTATAAACATTTAATAATTACCTATATTGCAGTTTCATCAATGAAAGAATGAAGAAAATTTAGGGTGATTCGGACGAGTTCATTTTTGCTTCCTGGCCTTGTAAAAATTTGCAAAGTAATAATAACAAAAGAACCATTCTATTTTCATTTGGAATTATCCACTTGTCAATAAATACTAAAAATAGTATGAAATACATAACTTTATTTAAAAAACTGGGGTGGCTTAATAATCATGGCATGTAGTGTATATATATATATATATATATATATATATATATATATATATATATATATGATCCATCTCTAAATTAAAACAGGCACAACACATTTCTTCTATACTATGTCATACGAAAAATAGAATATCAAAAGTAGAAAACGGAAAACTTTCAACAATGGAGGTTCAAACTTCTTTATTGCCTTTTTTTCGTTATACGAGTGTCATTCAATAAATAAGGTGAATGTTTTGGTATAAGGACTTCTACGAGGGTCATTAAATAAATAATGTGAATTTTTTGGTATAAGGACTTCTACGAGGGTCATTAAATAAATAATGTGAATGTTTTGGTATAAGGACTTCTACGAGGGTCATTAAATAAATAATGTGAATTTTTCGGTATAAGGACATCTACGAGGGTCATTCAATAAGGTGAATTTTTTGGTATAAGGACTTCTACGAGGGTCATTAAATAAATAATGTGAATTTTTTGGTATAAGGACTTCTATGAGGGTCATTAAATAAATAATGTGAATTTTTTGGTATAAGGACTTCTACGAGGGTCATTCAATAAATAAGGTGAATTTTTCGGTATAAGGACTTCTACGAGGGTCATTCAATAAATAAGGTGAATTTTTCGGTATAAGGACTTCTACGAGGGTCATTCAATAAATAAGGTGAATTTTTTGGTATAAGGACTTCTACGAGGGTCATTAAATAAATAAGGTGAATTTTTCGGTATAAGGACTTCTACGAGGGTCATTCAATAAATAAGGTGAATTTTTCGGTATAAGGACTTCTAATTCAGATAGAAGCTTACATTTTTTAAATTTTTTCTTCTTCACTTCTTTTTCAAAGTGATTTAATTTTTTTTGCAGATTGAAAAAAAAAAATTGAGAGTTTTGGAGATTAACAAAGATGGCCAACCAAGAAGCATGCTCCAGGATTGAACAATGGTCAGTTATCAAGATTTTGGTTGCTGAAGGGTGGAAACCAGTTAAAATTCATAAAAGAATGTCAACTGTGTATGGTGCCACATGTTTCAGCCAAAAATGTCTACAAGTTGGCTAAATTGCCAATGACCTCATTCAGTCTGACAAGAAGGGTGACAGTGGATGGCATCGCAAGGACTTTGAGCTTATCTGTTGGGACAGCTTATGACCTTGCCTACTCATCAAGACAACGCAAGGTCACACACAGCAGCCCAAACGGTGCAAAACATCAACGAGCTGGGTTGGGAAGTGCTCCCTCATCCCACTCACAGCCCAGACCTTGCCCCTTCAGACTTTCACCTGTTTGGTCCCTTGAAAGCGTTCACGAGAGGCACGAAGTTTGAAAGTGACGATGAAGTCAAAAGTGCCGTGAGCGATTGATAAATAAGGTGAATTTTTCGGTATAAGGACATCTACGAGGGTCATTCAATAAATAAGGTGAATTTTTCGGTATAAGGACTTCTACGAGGGTCATTCAATAAATAAGGTGAATTTTTCGGTATAAGGACTTCTACGAGGGTCATTCAATAAATAAGGTGAATTTTTCGGTATAAGGACTTCTACGAGGGTCATTCAATAAATAAGGTGAATTTTTCGGTATAAGGACTTCTACGAGGGTCATTCAATAAATAAGGTGAATTTTTCGGTATAAGGACTTCTACGAGGGTCATTCAATAAATAAGGTGAATTTTTTGGTATAAGGACTTCTACGAGGGTCATTAAATAAATAATGTGAATTTTTCGGTATAAGGACTTCTACGAGGGTCATTCAATAAGGTGAATTTTTCGGTATAAGGACTTCTACGAGGGTCATTAAATAAATAATGTGAATTTTTTGGTATAAGGACTTCTACGAGGGTCATTCAATAAATAAGGTGAATTTATCGGTATAAGGACTTCTACGAGGGTCATTCAATAAATAAGGTGAATTTTTTTCGGTATAAGGACTTCTACGAGGGTCATTCAATAAATAAGGTGAATTTTTCGGTATAAGGACTTCTACGAGGGTCATTCAATAAATAAGGTGAATTTTTTGGTATAAGGACTTCTACGAGGGTCATTCAATAAATAAGGTGAATTTTTTCGGTATAAGGACTTCTACGAGGGTCATTCAATAAATAAGGTGAATTTTTCGGTATAAGGACTTCTACGAGGGTCATTCAATAAATAAGGTGAATTTTTCGGTATAAGGACTTCTACGAGGGTCATTCAATAAGGTGAATTTTTCGGTATAAGGACTTCTACGAGGGTCATTAAATAAATAATGTGAATTTTTTGGTATAAGGACTTCTACGAGGGTCATTCAATAAATAAGGTGAATTTATCGGTATAAGGACTTCTACGAGGGTCATTCAATAAATAAGGTGAATTTTTTCGGTGTAAGGACTTCTACGAGGGTCATTCAATAAATAAGGTGAATTTTTTCGGTGTAAGGACTTCTACGAGGGTCATTCAATAAATAAGGTGAATTTTTTCGATGTAAGGACTTCTACGAGGGTCATTCAATAAATAAGGTGAATTTTTCGGTATAAGGACTTCTACGAGGGTCATTCAATAAATAAGGTGAATTTTTCGGTATAAGGACTTCTACGAAGGTCATTCAATAAATAAGGTGAATTTTTCGTTATAAGGACTTCTACGAGGGTCATTCAATAAATAATGACCCTCGTAGAAGTCCTTATACCGAAAAACTCACCTTATTTATTGTATGACCCTCGTACATGCGTGTGACATCCAATGATGATTTGTTGAATGGCACACACCGTAAAAAAGAAAAAAGAAAATATTCATCATAATGGGAGAAAAAATGACTAAAAATTGTTCCTACCAATTACTTTTATAGACGACAGCCTCGGTGGGCGATTACAAATTAATGTTAGCACAGTTCTCAGAGAATAATAATTTCCACTCGCTCGGGTTTGTATTTATGTTCCTGTTGGACCATCTTGTTAAATTCGATTTTAGTTTATTATTTCTCTTTCTTATATTATTATTATTATGTCATTTTTCATCATATTTCGATTTCTGCTTTGGTCTCACTACCAACCAAGTCTGCAGGGAGACCTAAGGCAGGTAGTGGCGTGTTGTTATGGCTCCATTTCATGTTTTTCTATCTTCCCTATCATCCCCAGCATTACATAGATAAAGTTTTCCTTAGTGTGTGGGCTGTACTTAATAAGACAATTTTTTGTATATCTCTTAAGCTGGGGTTTCCAGGGACTCTTTCAATGTGTTGCTTTGTTCCATTTTTTATCATTCCAAGTGCACCTACTATCACTGGCACAACTCTTGTTTTCAATTTCCACATTTTTCCTATTTCAATTTCCAGGTCTTTATATTTTGACAGTTTTTCAAATTCCTTGATTGCTATGTTACAATCCGCTGGACAAGCCATATCAATTAATAGACAAGTTTTCTCCTTCTGGTTTTTAACAATAATGTCTGGCCTGTTTGCTTCAATTTTTCTGTCTGTGTAGATGGTGTAATCCCATAGAATGGTTACATCTTCTATTTCTGTAACCGGTGCTGGGTGATGTTCATACCAGTGTTTGCCTGCAGCTTTTCCATAATGTTTGCATATTGCCCAATGTAAATATTGCCCAACTCTATCGTGGCGATTTTTATATTCATTTGGGGCAAGCACAGAACAGCCTGAGATTAGGTGGTCTATTGTTTCTTGGTGTTTATCACAAAACCTGCATTTTGGATCCATATTATTATGCATAATATTTGCCTGGAAGTTTCTAGTGAAAAGACTTTGGTCTTGTGCTGCAAGAATGAAGCCTTCAGTTTCAGACTTTAATCCAGATGCACGTAACCATCGATGAGTATTAACTTTGTCAACATTGGATTTATTGGCACGTTCTGGATATTGGCCATGCAGAGGTTTGTCTTGCCAGCGCTGTTTTATCTGTTCAAGAGCTTTATCTTTGGCTTTCATTTTCATATTTTTTGCCGCAATAGTTGGCTTCTGTTTTGCTTTTCTACAGAATCTACTAACTGTAAATCTTGTTTGTATTTACTGCCTTCTTTTATTATTGAATATTTTTTCTTTCTTTCTTCATGTTGCCTTACTAATTGTATCATCCAATCCTTTGTTGTTTCTATGTATGTTAGTAAGCCAATAGTTGTTGTCTTGTATGACAATTCCAGCTGAATAAGATCTCTACCACCTTCTTTACGGGGTATGTATAGACGGTCTACATCAGCCTTTGGATGATGCATCTTATGCTTAGAAAGAAGCTTTCTTGTTTTAGCGTCCATTCGCCTGATGTCGTTTAGAGTCCAGTTTAAGATGTTAAAGCTATATTGGACAACTGGGATTGCAAGGCTATTAATGGCCATAACTCTGTTCTGTGAATTTAATTCAGTTTTTAATATCATTCGTAGCCTTCTATAGTACTCTTTACGCACTATTTCTTTCATTTTTTTATGGTGAAAGTTTTCGCTCTCATTTACACCTAGGTATTTATAAGCTTCTACTGGTTTCAATTCTTTTATTGTTACAGCAGGGTCTAAGCTAATTGAGGATGTTTCTTGTATTGATCCACGTAAAACTGTAGCTTTAGCACATTTATTCAAATTAAATTTCATTCCAATGTCTTCGCTGAAGCATTTTACAGTTTGCAGAAGACCTTCCAGTTCATTATCATTCTTAGTATATAACTTCAAGTCATCCATGTAAAATAGATGGCTTATTTTCTTGTGGCCTATTTTATAACCACATTCTATCTTATTAAGTTGACTGGTTAGTGCTATTAATGATATGCAGAATAGTAAGGGAGATAAAGAATCACCTTGAAATATACCTCTTTTGATGTTTATTTCATCAGACTTATAGGTTCCATTTATATGATTGAGGTAAAGGGTTGTTTTCCATATAGACATGCACTGTTTGATGAAATTGATGATGACGGGCGATATCTTGTATATATTTAAAGTCTTTAAAATCCAGGGATGTGGCACACTATCGAATGCCTTTCGATAATCTATCCAGGCAGTACTAAGATTTTTCTTTGTACTGTAGCAGTTTTCCAGGATCATTTTGTTAATTAGCAATTGGTCTTTACAACCATAACAGCCACGTTTGCACCCTTTTTGTTCAAGCGGTATCATGTCATTTCTTCCTAAGAATAAATATGTCTGTTTTGTTAAAATAGATGTTAATAGTTTATATGTTGTCGGAAGACATTATTATTATTATTATTATTATTATTATTATTGTGGATTCCTGATGAGTAACCGCACAAAATAATAAACAATCCTTTTGTTTTAAGTTATTTGATTGACCCTTTCCGCTTGTACTTGTACAAAATTTATAATCTATTTATGTGTGGCTTTAAAATAATTTATATATATATTTTGTTTTTCCTAATGTGGTTTCCAGCTTTCTCTTTTCCAATCTTCTCATTTTATTTTTTTTTTCAATTGGAGTAGATAGAGCTATCTATCGCCCGGTTCACACTCCACCCACGTCTATTGAACAGGTTAAGAAGCTCATCCCTTGTTCCCTGTTTAGGATGTTGTTTCAGACTTTCTCTTTTCCAATCTTTTCAGTATTACGTCGCCCCCTGCACATCAGTGGCGTTACCGCCTTGCTCAGGGTGATACGATTAAAAAAGAAAAAAGAAAAAAACAACAAAAACAGATATGGAGATAGAAAAGTAGGTTATATTGGACGTAATATACAAAATGAAAGGCGCGTTCGTCCATTCAGGAATACTATTAGTAGAAATAAATATATACAAGTCTTGAAGTGAAATAGTATGTCCGGGTAACTTATTTTAGCTGAGTGGAGCTCAGAGCTAGTCTGGTCTCTGGGTAACTTTGGTATCTGTCGAAACTCTTCGATAACTATAACGGATCTCCACAATTACTCTCCACTGTTCACTGTCACTACAAATACAACTGATCCCCCCCCCCACACAGACACACACACACACACACACACACACACACACACACACACACACACACAGACAAAGTTCTATTTATAAATAAGTTCAGATGGAACTTCGTCTGTGTGTGTATGTATGTGTGTGTGTGTCCGTTACCTATAGACTCCGAAACGGCTGAACCGTCTTTTTGAAAATTTACACAGTCGTACTATAAGCGTCTGCGAGTGTTCTTAGCTAGGTTTTGTGTCGAGTTACCCCCGATAAATATCGATAATCGAAAAAATCGGGTCCGATTTTAATCAAATTTGATACACTCATAGACAAATACATAAGAAACGATATTCAGAATTTTCAAGGTTGCAGTTCTTACAATAGTGCAGAAAATCGATAATATATATATATATATATATATATATATATATATATATATATATATATAAAAGGCAAGATGTTTTTGTGTGTGTGTCTTTATCTGCCTGTATGTATTTTTTCAGCCCTTTTATTTTAGTTTTTACTTTGGGTTTGGCTCTAAGTAGGTATAATTGTAGTTCTTAATCTCAGCCATGATACCATTTCCTCAGAGGACTTATTTAGCCTTCAAAATTCAGTTTACGACGAAAAAAACTCATTTGATATCGATACCAGGAAATGAAAATTTGACTTACATCCATTCATTTTTCTTTCAGTCTACGGTTTCGTTTTAACTGGAAACAACTATTGCTTGTTAGTCTTTCGTGCCAACGTCCAAAGAGTCTGAGCTCCAGGACCACGGATTTGTTTTAAAGCTTTTATTATACCCGAGCAACGCCGGGCTATACTGCTAGTATATAAAGAAAGGTGAAATGTGCTGATAGAAATACGACAAACACAGGTTAGTGTTTATTATTTATCGAAACGTTAAAGATACAAAGATGCTCAACTTAAAATTTGAAATCTGTGCGTGTATGTGCTTCTTTTAGCCAATCTCATTCAGGTTTTTATAGCTGTGTTTTAGCGAACAGTACATGGGAAGAAAACACACTAACACACACATTTAGGTACCTACATTTTTTTCGGCATAAATTTTCGATACCTAATTTTAGAGTGAAAATTCTAAAATGAAAAACATTCTTGAACATTTCATTTAAGATTTGATTAAAAGCTTAATGATTAAATTTAATTTATTATTTCCATTAAGTAAAATATTATGGTGTATTTCAGATAGAAATTATATAGATTGGAAAGTCACATTTAATTTCGATTTCTTAAATTTTCTTAAAAGCGGACATTTTCTTAATTTTAAGAAATTTGTAAACAAACAAAAATTCATCGATTTAAAAAACACTTGAAAAGATTTCTTACACTTTATTTTAGTAAAATTAGAAAATTGAAAGTTAAATTAATTTGATTTAAAAGAAAAATATTACTTAATTATAGCATTAAAAAAGTAATATACAACAAATTATTAAAGATTGGTCGTGTTTGTTCATCTGATCGAACGTTTGACGGACTGTTGACTGATTAGGCGATGACAGCTTTTACGCATGACCGAAAAACGACAATTTTCATAAATCTAAGTGAAGGGACAAAACTCTTAAATTACGTAACCTTTTCATAATAATGGCAATTTCAGTCTACCATACATGAAAATAAGCTAAAAGTAAAATAAATTAAAAATAATTGTAAAAATTCATTATTTATCAGAAAAATTTTATTTCTTCAGACAATAATGTTCTTAATACTACTTATTTACAAAAACAAAAGCTTTTCTAACTAAGTAATGTCATAGTTTTATTGGATTAATTATTTTAAAATTCAGAGCAGACTTTCAGTTAAATGGCACAAATTTGAAAAAAAAACGAAAGAAAAAAAGGTTATTTACAATCTCCAATGACTCCTACTTAAAAAAAAAAAAATTATTGTGCGAAATTTAATGAAATTAATTAAGAGAAATTATCAAGAGCATCATTATTAGTTACTAGCAGTATAGCCCGGTGTTGCTCGGGTGTAATGAAAGCTTTAAAACTAATCCATTGTCCTGGAGCTCAGACTCAGCCTAAAGAATATTTGAAATAATAAAGTAATTGTAACAATTTACCAATCACACCTAACATATATATATATTTATATATATATATATATACATATATATATATATGTGTGTGTGTGTGTGTGTGGTTGTGTGTGTGTGTGTTGTGTGTATGTGTGTGTGTAAGTTTGAGTTTGTTTTGTTTAACGGCATATCAACTTCTGTAGGTTTAACGCCCAAAAGGTAGGGTTTGAAGGCATTATTTTAAATGTTTGGAATTAAAAAAAAAAAATTAAAATTAAAAAAAAACTCGTGTTTTTTTTTTGTTTTGTTTTTTTTTTTATAGAAAACTGAAGATGTCTTCTAGTTTTGTATTAAAAATGTATTGCTGGGAATAAGTTTTTCTTTCGAAAACGTATGATGGCAATAATTCTTTTTTCCTTTAGAAATGTGTTATGGTAATAATTTTTTCCTCCAAAAATGTATTGGCAATATTTTTCTTTCAAAAATGTGTATATCTTTATAAAAATCTATTTTCATGTATATATTTCTATAAAAGTCTGTTTTTTATACTTTCATTGTGTTTTGATCCAAGTTTGGGGGTTAACTATTTGCCCATATGTGGGTCTCTAACAGGTGCTATCACTCCGGGTCAGGGTGAAACTAGGAACAACAGCAATTAAGAGGTGGTTCCATGCCCCTCACAATCTCCCAATCAGAGGCCTTGCTGCCGGATGCAGTCAGTTTACCGTCATACCCAGGACTAATATGTGTGTGTGTGTGTGTTTTTGACGAGTTTCATCTGCTAGGACTTCATTTGAACGGATGAACTGCGTCACAAAAAAAAAAAAAAAAAAAAAATTCCATTTTGTCTTCCAATTTCTTCAATATATATATATATATATATATAAATATATATACAGTATTTATATTATTCGGACTATTGTCCTCATATTTGTTGCCATTTGTACGACGTTTCCGCCATTGTACACTCCAGCCTTCTTCCGGTGCTAGGAATTTCGAACCGAACCCTTTATTACAATCACTGGGATATATCATTCTCATACCTTGCGTAGTAATGCCTTATTTGGAAGTCATAAGTTATCTTCCTCTAACCCTGCAAGTTACTTGTTCACCACTGCTGTATCTTGGTATTGAACTCACAACTCTTTGGGTCAAGTCACAGGAACAAACCTTAAGGACACATGGCCCAGTGGATATAGACGTTGGTTAGGCTACAGCAGTGGTAAACAAGTAACTTACAGGGTTAGAGGGAGATAACCCATGACTACCAAAAAGAGGCTATACGCAAAAGGGATGGAGATGATATACCCCTAGGTAAGGAATGGAGTTCATATACCCTAGTGATTGTAATAAAGGGTTCGGTTCGAAATTCCTAGCACTTGAAGAAGGCCGGAGCGTACAACGGCTGAAACGTCCTACAAATGGCAACAAAAATGAGAACACTATAATATAGAATAATGCAAATACTGTAAGAAAGAAGCTAACAATTAACATTGCATTTAAATATTTGTAGATCAAAATTGACTGAAAAGCCAGAAGAGAGATCTACAAGCGAGAAGTGTTGAAGAAGAAGCTGTTAGCATAGAACTTACGGTTTCATCTAGCCAATTCAACTGTAAAATGATGAGACCTAGCTGCCAGTCTAGTACCGCGCTTAAATTCGTAATGTCGAGGTATTAAATCCGTAATACTAAAGATGAACGTTCATCTGAACAATTACCATGAAAATATTTATAAAAAAGGCACAGGAATAATTCCGATTGTTTTATAAATTATATTTCTTTTTTCAAGTTGAATGATAAGAAGGATATACAAAAATCTTACCTTCCTCGGGATACTGTAAGAACGCTGAATCTGCAATGAAAGAAAGACTTTTCTACAGTCAAGTTTTATTTACGATCTATGATAGGTTTAGAAACAAAGAAAATATATTGAACAGTTCTCCTCTACAGTAGATGAAGATAAAACATGAAGCATAGGAAATCTAGAACTACCGGCGGATGCTGAGAATATCATGTGAGCAATGACGAAGTCTTAAAGAAAATGAAAACAAAAAGAGCTCTTATATTTAACAGAAAATTAATCCATAGCCGTAGGGAGAGGAGGCAGACTCACACCTTTTCCAAAAGTATTTGAACTTGTGCGAATAAGGAATGCAGTTCTTTTTACTGTGGAAAATATCAATACATTAGCGAGAAACATGTAACGATTCGTCTATGGGAGGGGTGTTGTAGGGTGGAATTAATTCATCTCCTATAAAGCCGAGGTTATGATACGAAGTCTAATTAAAAATGTATCAGGACTTGAGCTATAAAAATAAAAACTACATCACATACCCATTCGGCATTTAATCGCCTTCGAAGTATTCTGGATTCACACACTTTATATCCAGCGTCGTTTCCATTGACGGAAACATTTCTCGAACTTCTTTTCGGGCATAGCGAGCAGATTATCTCGACATCTTTAAATCTTGTTTATTTCAAGTGGGATTTGATTTTCGAAGAGAAAAGAGTCGCAAAGGGTGAGGTTTGAGGAACATGGCGCAATTCACTCCACTAAGAATTTGGAAACGGCATGCTGTACTGTTTGGCAGTAACGCTGGAACCTCTAATACAAACATTGCAGTGATGCAGAAGATTCCAGAATCACCTTGGTTGAAGGCAATAGCGATTTTATTGAATAAATTTACTATTAAGTATTTCAATAAGATTTCGTGTAATTGTATAAATATATTTGTTAAAATGAGGTGACAGTATTATTTTCATTTTTGCGTCATTTAGACGGCATTTTATCCATCGCATTCTGTAAATGAGTCCTAAAAAATGTCTGTATATACGAGGCCTGATCAAATGGTATCGGGACTGGTACCATAAAAAAACAAAACAAAACAAAAAAGAAAAAAAAAGAACAAAAAAACAAACAAACAAAAAAAAACAAATAACAAAACAAACTACAACACATAAATCCGACAATTAATCTCCTTCGAAATAGTGCTCTTCTAAACTCGCACACTTTATCCATTGATGGAAGTATTCCAGGAGCTCCTTTTTTGGGATAGTTATCTCGTCGCATTCTCTTGGATTTCCCCAACGTCTAAAAATTATGATTTATTCAAGTGGAATTTGACATTTAGATGTAGGAAACATTTCCAAGTGGCAAGATATAAGAATATGGTGGTTATTGGATGTTGGGAATGGGGTTAGTTAGTTAAGTGCCATACGTGATACACGCTTGGATGATCATGTCTCGAAAGAGACATGACTGACTAGGTAGAAGATTATCCCGCAGTAGATTGGCACTACTTTCTGCGATAGACTGGTTGCCGACCAAGGCTATAGAAACCCAGTCTGTTCTGCTATTCAAACTTTATTCCAGATCAATCAGTTAAGTTCCATACGTTGTACATGTTTGGGCGATCATGTCTCGAAAGAGACATGACTGACCGATCAGAAGATTATCCCGTAGTAGATTGCCATTACTTTCTAAGGCTATAGAACCAAATCTGCCCTGTTATTTAACTCATAACTTGAGAGAAGAGACGGATTTATACTTTTCCGAGAGGTATTTGCGCGTAAGTGAATGCAAGGAATTCAACTGGAATTCGAACTCGGCTCCTCGATTTCTCGTTCCGAACCGATATCAACTCACCACAATGCACATCCTGTGAAACGTGCGAATGGGGAATGTGGTTCTTAGCCAAAAACTGCTGCACAATTCATGTTCCCTGTCGAAACCTTTTGTTGTTTTAGTCAGATAACCACATTCTAAACACTTTCCTTCGAAACACTACTATAAACAATGAAAATGAGCGAGAACGCTATAACTTATCGCGCATGCGCAATAGAGTTCAATATCAACCTGTGCCAAGCAGATTCACTCTGTGTACTTTACTTCTGTTACCATAGCCACAGTCCCGAGACCTTATCATCAGGCCTCGTATAAACAGCCTTAGATAGACAGACAGATTAATATATATTAGAGGTCAGTCAGTTAAGTCCCATACGTGATATACGCTCGGGCGATTATGTCTCGAAAGAGACATGACTGACTGGGCAGAAGATTATCCCGCAGTAGGTTGCCATTGCTTTCTGCGGTAGACTGGTTGCCAACCAAGGCTATAGAACCCAATCTGTCCTGTTATTTAATCCATAACTGGAAGGAAGAGACGGATTAATACCTTTCCCAAGAGTATTTGTGCGTAAGTGAATGCAATGAATTCAGCTGGATTTTGAACTCGACTCCCCGATTTCTCGTTCCGAGTTGATATCCACTGCACCACAACGCACATCCTCAAATAATAGAGGTAGGTGTGGATATTTTTTAAAACACCAATGACATCAGTGACCGCCGCATACAGCAGGTACGGGAATTCAGAATTCTCATCAGGGCATTAAAGCGTGCCAAGCATATGTCGGCTGCAGATCTATACAAGTTTCTTAATAACGCACAGACAATGAATTAATTACCTTTAATGTGAGTGTCCATGGGGTTGATGCCCTTGCATTGGTAGGTCATCGATACAGCATCAGTTCCGTTTGAAGTGACACAGGTGTTCTTTTCAGTCACGGGACAAGCGCGTGTTTGCATGCGCTCTCCTTGACACGTCACGTTTGTGGCATTCTGGCCAGCACCAATAGTGATGTTGCATGAACGGAAGCGAATGTCGACGTCTCCAGACTGGATCCATGGCGACCAGGCTGCCCAAGTTGCTGTTGTTTCTGTCATTAAACGAAGATGGATGGATACATAATTAATATATATATATCAATATACATATAAGCAATAAATTGTTATTTTTTAAACAGGGATTATATTTAGGGGTCAAACATGATAATGATAGATGTTTATTACATAAAAGGTATATTTATAAAAGATGAACTTAGCTCACTGGTGCCCCCTATATATAGATTTACTCGATCCACAAGAATAGCAACTAGGTCCTACCTTTTTACTGTGAAACCAATAAATTGTAAACGCAAATTCTACTCCATCAGCTTCTTTTCTCGCACTTACTGCCTGTGGAATTCCCTTCCATTTACTTGCTTTCCAGACAGCTATAATCTCCAAGAATTTAAATGTAAAGTCAATAGTCATCTCCTATCTCACTAACCTGCATCCTCTCTCTCATGCTCCTTTCTCCGACCACTTCACTCTCATCAGTATTCTCATCTTTCTCTTACCCACTTCCTGACACTCCCTATAACCTGTCACTCTTTCTCATAACTTTCCTCCTATGTACGACCCTGCAAAACAGTGACAGTAAAATGCCTTGCTTGGGGTGATATGATTATAAAAAAGATCTATCTATCTATCTATCTATCTATCTATCTATCTATCTATCTATCTATCTATCTATCTATCTTTAAAAGTCAATAGTAAAGTCAATAGTCATCTCCTATCTCACTAACCTGCATCCTCTCCCTCATGCTCTTTTATCCGTCCACCCCACTCTCACCAGTTCCATTTTGAGAGAGGGGGAATAAGAAAAATTCAGTCATTCAAATACAGGATGAAAAGCCAAGTAAATTGCTAATAAATATTGATTATTTAAAACTAGGTGTGAAAGAAATGCATTAAAAAAAAGTTATATTTCATTTTTCCTATTTTCTATTAAACAAGTTATTTTGAAACTACTCATTATTCTATTATCCTTGGACATGACTGACTTTTTTCTTATTCCCCCCTCTCGAATTAATAAATCTAATGTTACTTCGCAAGACAGACTTTGGGAACAAATACAGGCTGCTTGGCAGGAGATACCATTAGATACATTGAAGAAGCTGTGATCAAAGCAAAAGCCTATTATACTAAATATTAAATTTATTTTGTAACAAGTATTTTTTCTTGTTAAAGCATTTGTTGAGTAAATCAAATAAAATTATTTTAATTAAATTATTTTCTCTCAATATGTGTCATAAAATATAAAATAGTTCTTGTCCTAATATATCAGTACTATATATATATATTGTCATCCGCATATATATATATGTCTCATAAATATATATATATATATATCTCAATATGTCTCATAAAATATAAAATAGTTCTTGTCCTAATACAACAGTAATATATATATATATATATATATATTGTCATCCGCATATATATATATATATATATATATATATATATATATATATATATATATATATCAGTCCTGTATATATATATGTTTGAACATTATTTTTAATATTTTCATAACATAAATTTTCTGCTGTTTAATTATAGAAAAAACACCACTCACTCAAATACGACTATCCATTAAAAATAATTTTGAAACAAATAAATTTATATACATATGTCGGTTAATATATTTCGTAACTTTCCGTAAAAACTCGTAATATATATATATATATATATATGTGTGTGTGTGTGTGTGTGTGTGTGTGTGTGTGTGTGTGTGTGTGTGTGTGTGTGTGTGTATTTAGGTAGAAAATTCTCTTTTAGGCATGCCAGATTAAATAAATGACTAACATTATATCGGCATATTATATATATATATATATATATATATATATATATATATATATAAAAGTCAGATTAAAAAAATTACAAACAACTCGATGTTGATTTTTGGGAAAAGCAAGAATTGAAGAGTCAATCTTTCTTAATTCAAATTTCCTGTGTTAAACTGTGAGGTATGTTACGAATTGATTCTTAAATCTGTATTTTTTCGTTTTTTTTCCTCACTTTTTGGCGTTCATGCTTCATTTGGACTTTAAGTAAGTTAAAACTTAGTTAACTCTCCACTTTTGGAAGTTTGTGTTTTGTGTTTTTTTTTCTTTTCTTTTTTTTAAAATAGGAGTAGATAGGTCACACTATCGCCCGGTCCATACCCCTCCCACGTCTATTGAACTGGAGTAGAGGCTTGCCCCTTGTTTCCTGTTTAGGATGTGGTTTCCGGCTTTCTCTTCTCTCTTCAGACCTTGGTATTGGTGCTTCCGTGAGTTTCCTGCGATCTGGCCGGTTGGTGGCAACGGTTCATCACTGTGAGGGTACCGGGTTGGCAATTTCCTGGTTGCTACTTCCGACTGGTAGTTAGGAGCCCTAACTCTTGCGTAGCGTCAAGAGCGGCTGCTCTGATCAACAATTGTATAATATCGGGGTTCTTGTAGTGCCATGTCGCGCATGGATAGGTGTCCCTTAAAGTGCTTTCGGTGGGCAACCCCGAGGCCACACCTTGTTGCAGCCCTAGCCAGTTTCCCTCCCAGCACAGATCGTGGATAATGACCGCCTGTATCCTCTACCTTAGGTCCCTTTCTACAAACAGAATCATGACTAAACAAATCGGAAATGACCCTAAACCTAAATCCAAACCACCTAAACCCATCAACCTTTCCTTCACTAATATCCGGGGCATTCATACTAACTTTCCTAGTGTAGAAGCGTTCCTGCATGAAAAGTCCCCTGACATCCTTGCGCTCTGCGAAACTAACCTCACCTCAGCTATTCCCTCCTCTAACCTCTTCATCCCTGGTTATCTTCCCCTTTTAAGGAAGGATTCCACTGTCCACATGCATGGGCTGGGTGTCTATGTCAGCGAACACCTCCCCATAGGTAGGGTGACTTCACTCGAATCTACTGACCACCAATACATATGTCTCCGCCTGTCTCTCCTCAGTTCGGTTAGTTACCTATTCTTTCTTTACCGTTCTCCCTCCTCTCCTGACTGCACCCTACTAGATAGCATTGCTGACGACATAGATAAGGCTATTTCCTATCACCCATTCGCCCACATATTTGTATTTGGAGACCTCAATGCCCATCACTCTGAGTGGCTTGAAAACGCCGTTACTGATCCAGCGGGCATTCACGCCATGAACCTTGCTATTTCCCAATCCCTTACGGAAGTGGTGGACTTCCCCACTCGCTTCCCAAGCACTCCCTCGGGTCATTCCTCACTACTAGATATATGTTTCACCTCTGCGCCTGACGCCTGTCAAGTCTCGCAGCTTTGCCCTCTCGGCAACTCCGACCACGCTGTAGTCTCTCTCAGTATGTATTTCCAATCTCACTCCCCTCAGGAGCGCCCTACCTATAGGACCTCCTACCTCTACCAAAAAGCTGACTGGGATGCCTTTCGCGATTTCCTCTGCGACGTCCCTTGGGGAAAAGTGTTCGACCTATCAGTCGATGACTGTGCCTCTGAGGCCTCGTCATGGGTGAAAGCTGGCATTGATGCCTTCATACCCACCAGGAAGTATTGCTTAAAACCTCATTCCTCTCCGTGGTTCTCTCCGGCCTGCTCAGCCGCCATTGCCCACAGGAACCATTACTTCCGTCTATTCCGGAGACAGTCAACTGATCACAATAGGCGCCTGTTCATATCTGCTCGCAATGAGTGCAAGAGAACCCTAAATGACGCCAAACAGTTGTTTGCTGAGAGAATGCGACAGCACATAGCTGACCGCAAGTTCGGCTCCAAGGACTATTGGAGGATTTGTAAACGAGTGCTCAACAATAGGAAATCCGCAATACCTCCTTTAATCCATGGATTTGAGGTTCTCACGTCATCTGCGGACAAAGCTGAGTGCTTTGCCCACAGATTCTCATCCAACTCCACATTCGACTCGTCCGGAGTACACCCACCCGACTTCCCTATTAGAACTGAGGCCAAACTGCATTACGTATATATTACCCCGACAGTAGTATCCAGAGTAATTTCAAAACTCGACCCCCATAAGGCGTGTGAAGACGATGGAATCCCGGTGATAGTCCTTAAGAGGCGTGCTCCTGAACTTTCCCCTGTGCTCTCTAAACTATTTAACTACTGCCTTTCTGCTTCCTGCTTTCCTGCATGCTGGAAGTTCTCTTCAGTCGTTCCTGTATTTAAGAATTGTGGTGAACCCTCGGACCCATCCAACTATCGCCCTATCAGTCTTCTACCGATATTCGGGTAAGTATTCGAGGCTATAATCAATGCTGAAATAGTTCATCATCTCACTGCCCACAAACTGTTCTCCGACAGGCAATATGGATTCCGCTTTGCCAGGTCCACGGCCGACCTGCTAACAACCGTAACGGAGTACATGCTACAGGCCCTTGATGAGTCTGACGAGGCTCGCGCGGTTGCTCTGGACATCTCCAAGGCTTTCGACAGGATTTGGCACCCTAACCCTAACCCTAACCTCCTATGCAAACTACGCGGTTATGGTATTACCGGTCGCCTGCTTGTCCTAATCCAATCTTTCTTAAATAACCGCAAAATGAAGGTCGTTCTGAATGGGCGTGCCTCTTCGTCCTACAGCACGAATGCTGGTGTCCCACAGGGCTCTATCCTGGGCCCGACGCTCTTCCTTATTTTAATCAACGACCTCTCAGATGAGATTAAGTCCCAAGTAGGCATCTACGCAGATGACACTACAATATACTCCCACACCAGTAAGAAACCTGTCATGGCGGACAGACATAATCTCGCTGCTGACCTTGAACGGGATCTACACTCTGTGGTGAACTGGGGCAAGAAGTGGCTTGTCAACTTCAATTCATCTAAGACCAAGCTGTTGTCTGTCAAACATTACAGGCAACCTCTCCTGCCTCCCATAAGCATGGACCAAGCGATTCTCCCGGAGAGTAATACACTACGCCTCCTCGGACTTACCCTGTCCTCAGACCTCAAATGGAACCACTATATTGAATCCATAGCAAAATTTACTGCTAAGAAGGTTGGGTCACTATGTCGATCCAGGATGTTTTTTCCACCTGAATCCATCCTGCATATATACAAGTCAACCATCCGTCCGTGCATGGAGTACTGCTGCCATTTATAGTCAGGTGCCCCTGCCGTTCTCCTCAGTGTTCTTGACAGGCTCCAAAGGAGAGTCTGTAATGTGATAGGTACTGATCTGGCGGCTCGACTGCAGCCACTTCCCCATCGTCGAAATGTGGCCTCCCTTTGTCTGTTCTATAAATACTTTCATGGCTTCTGCTCAGACGAACTTAAGTTACTGATGCCTCCTCAACAGGTGTTTACTCGTGCAACCAGACTGGTAACTGGGTCCCACCCATTCACAGTCAGGTTAGCCAAATGCAGACGACAATTCTACTCCTGCAGCTTCTTCTCTCGCACTTCCCGCCTGTGGAACTCGCTCCCGTATTCTTGCTTTCCTGACGGCTACAACCTCCAGAAATTTAAATGCAAAGTCAATACTCATCTACTAACCACTGGACTCTAGCTCTCTCCCCACCCCCGTATAACCTTCCCTTTCTCTCCACCTATGTATCTTTTATCGCACCTGCTTTCTCAGCTTTCTATTGCTCCTTTCTAACTAGCTTGTACTCCTCACTCTTTTCTAATTAATATTTTTACATTTGTGTAGCCCCCTGCACATCAGTGGCGTTTCCGCCTTGCTCGGGGTGAAATGATTAAAAAAAAAAACAAAAAAACATTATATATGCTTATTTTTAATAACATCCGTTCATACTCACTTTCGACTTCTCTCGTCTCTCTATTCCTGTCCGAGTAATTTCAATTAAAAAAAATGTCTCTACACATGCCTCTAGGAATTTGACAAGACCAAAGACGAAAGAATGTTTTGGAAACTTCTAAAATCTCAACGTCTTATTTTGATATGGACTTGAAAAACGGAACTGAATCGAAGAAACTAGCACGTGAAGCTAAGATGCTCACATGAAATCTAAAGTAGCTTCGTTATTTCAGAGCGATGTGTTAATTCAAAGAATATTCAAAGAATATTCAAAGAATATTCTCAGTGTTCAGAGCAATTAAACAGCAGCAAAATGGTAGAACATGAGAAAAAAACATGTCGAGAACTCTGCTGCGTGAAACATTAAATATGAACAATTTACGATTCAAAGAATTTACTGAAGTAACGATGTTTTTTTATGCTGATTTCGGGAAATTTTCGATACGACTATATACATATATATATTACGAAGTTATACGGAAATTTACGAAACTGGCATTAGCCTACATATTTGAATTTTTATCTATTTTTAAACATTATTTTTTTAATGGTTACTTGTATTTGAGTGGATAGTCTGTTTATTTTTTTTTTATACATATATATAATTAAACAGCAAATTATAATTTCCACTGGCCTTAATAGTTTTTGATTTGAACCTGCATACTCCTAGTATTCTTATGTTATTATAATAATGAGTTCCGAAAATCAAATGAGAAATTAAATGAACACATGAAAAATTATATAAAAATTTTTAATGTTAATACCTTGTCTGTCATTTTTAATGAAACTTGTATAAAAGAGAGATTGCTACACACACACACACACACACACACACACACACACACACACACACACATATATATATATATATATATATATATTAAAAAAATATATATACTCAATAATTAACGTTTAACAACAGGATACACGGATTTATACCCTGAGGTATCATCAGGCACAAGAAACCCGGGTAGCTTGGTGTTAAACCTTTATTATTGAGTATATTTTTGCTCTATTTTCTTATTAAATATCGAGTACTTTTGCCTCATTTCATACAATTGGGAGCGGTTGTTTAACACTTTCCTCTGTGTGATTATATATATATATATATATATATATATATATATATATATATATATATATATATATATATATATAAAATTATTGGGCAGAATTAATTATTGCGTAATTGTATTAAAAACAGCTCAATACATATATACTGTAGGGCTTTTAAATATTTTAATTCGGAGGTCAGCCTATTACCGAGGTAGTGTAATCGGCTGCCCTCAATTAAAATGTGGCGCAGTGGATAACGGCTAGGAACGAGAAATCGGAGAGCTGAGTTCGAATTCCAGTTTAATTCATTGCATTCATTTACGCGCAAATAACATTGGGAAAGGTATTAATCCGTCTCTTCACTCCAGCTATGGGTTAAATAATAGGACGGATTGGGTTCTATAGCCTTGGTTGGCAATCAGTCTACGCAGAAAGTAATGGCAACCTACTTTAAGCCCAGTCAGTCATGTCTCGAAATCAATCAACATACTGTCTCTTGGGTTTTTAGATTATTCGTCTTTAATAAATCTCTGAAGAGGCTTGTTAAAGTGAAACATGTTAGATTAAAAACACTTTTATCCTGCCTGTTCTTTACTTATCTAAACTTATTTTATAAATGGAACTTTATCTCTGTGTATGTGTGTATGTGTGTGTGTCCGTTACCTATAAACTCCGAATCGGCTAAACCGATTTTCTTGAAAATTTACACACTTGTACTGTAAGCGTCTGCGAGTGTTCTTAGCTAGGTTTTGTGTCGAGGTACCCACGATAAATATTGAAAATCGATAATCGAAAAAATCGTGTTATAGAAGGAGTGGTCCGATTTTAATCAAATTTGATACGCTCACAGACAAAGACATAAGAAACGATATTCAGACGTTTCAAGGTTGCAGTTCTTACAATAGTGGAGAAAATCGATAATATAAAAGGCTAGATGTTTGTGTGCGTCTTTTTATCTGTCTGTATGTCCTTTATACAAATCCTCAATTGTTATCTAACCCTCAACAAACTTCAAAATTTGACTTACATCCATTCATTTTTCTTTCAGTCTACGGTTTCGCTTTAACTGGAAACAACTATTGCTTTTTAGTCTTTCGTGCCAACGTCCAAAGAGTCTGAGCTCCAGGACCATGGATTAGTTTTAAAGCTTTCATTACACCCGAGCAACGCCGGGCTATACTACTTGTTCTATATATATATATATATATATATATATATATATATAAAGATTCATATTACTGCATCCCACAGCAAATGATCTAATCTGGTGAAAAATAGACACCCCGTTATTCCAGTGAGTCTAAAATTGATTGTATGTTGAAAGAAAAGGAACTAAAGTACTTGTTTCAATTCATTTGCACCAAGGTATATATATATATATATATATATATATATATATATATATATATATTCCATTTGTAAATGAGTTATTACGTGACCTAGGTTTCTACCATGAGTGGTGTCTTCAGGCGATTTTCAGTGACTGATTTTACCGTTTGCTGAATCTTGTAATAAATGAATCTTTGTGACGTAGTTGTTTAAACCATTTAATAGCATCGTCGGAGTTCTTCCATAAATTAAGTTTCAATGAGTTTTGCATCTGTGAGACTATATCTTGGATAATACGTTTAGAAATTATTCTTCTGTACAATAAAGACGGAAGCTGATGATGGTTCGCCTGAAATAGGCCCATACCTCCGATTTACCATGAAATAACGTATCTGCCTTAATGTTTTCTTATATATATAAAATCGAAAATCACTTAGATTTTCGATTTTGTTTGCTCTACTTTCGCGTTGTGTGATTTGTGTATTCTGCTTTCGTATTGAGCTCTTTTTTGTTAAGGTTTTCGTCTTGGGTTTTTTTTCTTTCTCACGAATGCTTGACTTTTTGTTCAAGTATTTCGTTTGTTTCTTCTTTTCTTCTTTTCCCTCTGGGTTAGTTCCCGGTGGGTTTCAAGACGATCTCAGTTGTAGTTTAATTATTGATTATCTTGACAGAATTAGTTCTGTTGTTATTGGTATTACAACTATAATTAATATATATATATATATATATATATATATATATATATATATATATATATATATATATATATATATATATATATATATATATATAGGAAAGAATATTAATAAAAAGTTTTGAATTTAAAAATGTACTTTTTTTGAACAGTATTTGTTTATTTTTATTATTATAAAAATAAACAAATACTGTTAAAAAAAAGTACATTTTTAAATTCAAAACTTTTTATTAATATTCTTTCCTATACATAAGACAGTATACGTGGATGATCATCACTATATATATATATATATATATATATATAAATTAGAGAAAATTTTCAAAATTCAACGGTGTCGGATGTACATTTCAACATAGGATCTCTAATAGAGACTCTACGTCACGTCAGCGACATTGTTTTTTTCCAAATGGCAAGACCCTGTGTTAGAGTGTGGAGGGGTTTTAGGTTAACAACGCTCACAAAGTGGAAAAGGACAGAGTTGGTAGTCGCGGGGTTACAGGGTGTTGAAATGGTATATTTAGGAAGGGGAGGAATAGGAGTTCATATTTTATAAAGATAGACAACTAAATGAGTTAAATTACTTTTTAAAGTTAAGATTTTGGGCTGTTTGAAGAGGTGTATTTAGGCGAGAAGGAATGGGTTTCAATATAAGATTTAAAAATTTTTTATTTAAGTTTATTTGATTAAACCTTTTAGGTAGAAGCGAGCTAAATGTCAATTAGAGGAAGTTATCATTTTAAAAATTATTAGAGAAAAAATATCAGAAGAGAAAAAAATATTAGAGAAAAAAAAATATATACATATATGTGTTAACCAAGGAAAATTGGGTTTAGTAAAAGAATCCATATTTTCTAAAGATAGGCAATTAAAGGAGCCTGGGATAGGAAGGTAGGGGGGTTAAAATACTTTTTAAGGTTAACGTTAGGGTAAAATTAAGATTAAAACTTAAATTGAATCTATATTCTAACATTTAGTCAACGGGGATTTAAATTCTAAATTTAAGTATTCGAATAATTTGCCTTGTGGCGGCATTTACTGATGAATTCCCTCCTAAGATTCAGTAGCCGGTGTTGGTGGGGGTATTTTAATATTGAGATTTTTTCCAGTAAACATAGACAGCACCTATCACGAAAATTCCTCGGAATACGGGCTGAACCTATCAGTTTCCAGCTAATTTCAGGATCCAGCCCTTCCTCTTTCATTTTCCAGAATGCCCGCGAAAGGGCTGTCTGGTACCTCTGACCGGGGTTCGAAAAGGAGTACCTGTGGTTATACAGTCTTTGTTTGAATATATATATATATATATATATATATTCCTTATCACACATATATCTATAGATTCATAATACTTCACACCACTGCAGATGACCTAATCCGAGGGAAAAAATTGAAATTGATTACACCCACCAACTCCAGTAGTTGTAAAACTGACCGTATGGTAAAAGAAAAGATACTGAACCAGTTGTTTCAATTAATTTGCACAAGGGTGTCGATAAGAACAGACATAGCTAGACAGGTAGATGGGTATAAAGAAGCGAACACACAGAGTTAGATCGGCACGTAGATAAAGTACAAAAGCGGACCCCATTATTAATGCCAGACTTAACTGCTGGGCAAATGGCGTTTTTGATTAAGTTGTTGTCGGTAGGCTGGGAAGTAGTAACCAAGGAACGCAACGAAAAAAAAACAAAAAAACAACCCCCCCCCCCCCAAAAAAAAACAACGTTTCAATCCGGTCCGAACATAGAACATTGAAGATTGAGTGTTCTCAGGTGTGAAAAAGCGCAACTCTACACGTTAACATTCGGCCTTCCGTTTGCGCTGTCTCCCTCCGTTTTATCGTCGGCCTCACTGACTCCGTGTCTCTTTGGGTCCTTCTGACGTCTAGCTCGGAGCGGAACGGAGAGAGCTGATTGGCTGAGATCAACTCGTCGGAAAGGAATTGTCAGAAACCGAATTACTTGTCTCCGAAATAATTCCAAGACACCGCGTCTCTGCTTCCGCCGAGTTCTCTTTGCAACACGCCTCGATTAATCGTAGTTCAAGGACTATCTATCTATCTATCTATCTATCTATCTATCTATCTATCTATCTTAGTCTATTCTATCTATCTATCTATCTATCTATCTATCTATCTATCTATCTATCTAAGTCTCTTCATCTATCTATCTATCTCTTCATCTATCTATCTATCTATCTATCTATCTATCTATCTATCTATCTATCTTAGTCTATTCTATCTGTTCTATCTATCTATCTATCTATCTATCTATCTATCATAGTCTGTTCATATCTATCTATCTATCTATCTATCTATCTATCTTATCTATCTATTCTTAGTCTATTCTATCTATCTATCTATCTATCTATCTATCTATCTATCTATCTATCTATCTATCTTAGTCTGTTCATTATCTATCTATCTATCTATCTATCTATCTATCTATCTATCTAGTCTGTTCTATCTATCATATCTATCTATCTATCTATCTATCATAGTCTGTCATAGTCTATCTATCTATCTATCTATCTATCTATCTATCTATCTATCTATCTATCTATCTATCTATCTATCTTAGTCTGTTCATTATCTATCTATCTATCTATCTATCTATCTATCTATCTATCTATCTATCTATCTATTCTATTATCTATCTATCTTAGTCTGTTCATTATCTATCTATCTATCTATCTATCTATCTATCACCCTGAGAACATCAACGTTGTGTACTGGTTAGCAAGTTTTTCTCGCTAGAACTTATCACAACAGAATAGTGAGTTCGATTCTCACTAAGTACGTTCGGTCTTTTGTCACATCTAAGCGGCCCATAAAAAGTCAAATACCTATCTAAGTTACTGCCTTATCTATGTAAAGAACATCCTCATTCATCTATCTTATTTTTCTCATTACAGGATTATTTTACCCCAGTTTATGAAACTAATATAAAGCTTCGTGCTTATTTGTATGAAGTTGAATAATTAACGCCAAAATGACTTTTTTTAATGCAACATTCGTATTTAGTTCAAAATAATCTATTATCTGAGTCGATAACATGAGGATTTTTTTAAATCATATCACTCCGAGCAAGGCAGTAACGCCACGGATATGCAGGGGGCTACGTAAGAGTGAAAAGATTGGAAAAGAGAGAACCGGAAACCACATCCTAAACAGGAAACCAGGGATGAGCCTCTTCACCCGTTCAATAGACCGGGCGATAGTTTAGTCTATCTGCTCCAATTGAGAAAAAAAAGAAAAGTGGGAAGATTGGATAAGAGAAAACCGGAAACCGCATCCTAAACAGGAAACAAGGGATGAGCCTCTTCACCCGTTCAATAGACGAGGGTGGAGTGTGAACCGGGCGATAGTTTAGTCTATCTGCTCCAATTGAGAAAAAAAAAAGAAAAGTGAGAAGATTGGAAAAGAGAAAACCGGAAACCGCATCCTAAACAGGAAACAAGGGATGAGCCTCTTCACCCGTTCAATAGACGAGGGTGGAGTGTGAACCGGGCGATAGTTTAGTCTATCTACTCCAATTAAAAAAAAAAAAGAAAAGTGAGAAGATTGGAAAAGAGAAAACCGGAAACCGCATCCTAAACAGGAAACAAGGGATGAGCCTCTTCACCCGTTCAATAGACGTGGGTGGAGTGTGAACCGGGCGATAGTTTAGTCTATCTGCTCCAATTGAGAAAAAAAAGAAAAGTGAGAAGATTGGAAAATAGAAAACCGGAAACCACATCCTAAACAGAAAACAAGGGATGAGACTTTTCACCTGTTCAATAGATGTGGGTGGAGTGTGAACCGGGCGATAGTTTAGTCTATCTACTCCAATTAAAAAAAGAAAAGAAAAGTGAGAAGATTGGAAAATAGAAAACCGGAAACCACATCCTAAACAGAAAACAAGGGATGAGACTCTTCACCTGTTCAATAGACGAGGGTGGAGTGTGAACCGGGCGATAGTTTAGTCTATCTTCTTCTTCTATGTGCCCTGTCCCTTCAGGACGTAGGCGATCATGGATCTCCACGTCTCCCTATCCCTTGTGGCTCTTAGTATGTTTGCTCCTGTTGCTCCTGGCAACCCCCGTTCCGTCATCCACCTGATCAGGCCCTGCAAATATGTTATCCGCTGCCTTCCTCTGTCTCTCCTTCCTTCTATCTGACCAGTCAGTATCAGGTTCTCCAGGCTTTCCTTCCTCATTGCATGTCCCAGGAACTTCAGTTGTCTCTTCCTGATGCTCAGCATCAATTTCCTTTTTGTTGCCATTCTTTCTAACACTTCGTCGTTGCTTGTATGCTCAGTCCACGATATCCGTAGCATCCTTCTGTAGAACCACATTTCGGCCGCTTCCAGTTTTGTCCTCATTTTCGATGATATTGTCCAGCATTCACAGCCGTACTGAAGAACTGACATCACGTAGCAGTCTAGCACTCTTTTCTTCGTTTCTATTGAGATTTTCCTGTGTGTTAGTATTTTACTCATCTTCTGGAACGCGTCCTTTGCCATGCCAATTCGCCTTCGGATCTCCGTGTCGCACTTTCCATCTCCTGTTAGAACACTTCCTAGGTACTTAAATTCTTGGACTTGTTTGATTCTGTTATCCCCCACCTGTATTTGGCATTTTGGGTTGTATCTTTTGCTGATGACCATGCACTCAGTTTTCTTAAAGTTTATTTGTAGTCCCATCTTGTCACTCTCCACTGCTACTTTCTGTATGAGATCTTGCAGTTTCCTTTCCGTGTCCGCAATCAGTACTGTATCGTCCGCGTATCTTATGTTGTTCAGGTTGTGGCCTCCAATAATAAATCCTGGTGTGTCATCTAGGGTCCTCAAAATATTCTCGCTGTATAGGTTGAACAAATCCGGTGAAAAGACACAGCCTTGTCTTACGCCTTTTTCTATCTTTGTGTATCTACTGAGGTCGTTACCTGTCCGTATGCAGGCCGTTTGCTGCCAGTAGAGATTCTTGATTATTCTTATATCTTTGCCGAAAATGTCGAGGTTTCCTATCATTTCCATCAATTCTTTGTGTCGTATTTTGTCGAATGCTTTCGCGTAATCAATGAAGCATAGGTACAAGTCTTTCTTCATTTGTAATGCCCTTTCAGAGAGCATCCTAATCATGAATATGGCGTTCCTTGTTCCAGTGTCTTTGACGAACCCGCACTGTTCCTGTCCTATCTCTGGCCTGATTCTGCTTCTCGCTCTATTCATCAGGATTCTGACAATCAGTTTTGTAATGTGACTCATTAAGCTGATAGTTCTGTGTAGTTCACACTCGTTTGCACCTGGTTTCTTCGGCAGTGCTATAAATATCGACTTGCATAGGTCGTCTGGTATTATTCCGCTGCTATAAATTTCGTTTATTATGTCGGTAATCTTTTCTATGCCATACTCTTCTAAGGCCGTCAGCAGCTCTATCACTATGCCATCTGGGCCAGGTGCTTTATTTCTGTTCATTGCCGCTTCCACTTCGGATTTTAGTATTTCCGGTCCATCCATCTCCTTGTGTATTCTCGGTTGTTCTCTCTTGTCGCCAAAGAGATCCTTTATGTATTCTTCCCATCGCTGGAGTATTTCCTCTTTCTCTACTATGATTGTCCCTTCCTTGGATTTTATGCATCCTGTTGAGGAACAGGTTTTTTGTCCTGTCAGTTCTCTTATCTCTTTATGCATTTCTGCTTTGTTGTTCCTGCTCAGTCTCTCTACTTCTGCACATTTGTTGTTGAGCCATTCCTCTTTGGCTTGTCTGCATTTGTTCCTTATCTCCCTGTGAAGTTTTTTGTACTCTGTTCCGTGTCTTGGCGTTATTTTTTGTCTCCTTTGCATCATGTGGAGGATCTCTTCGGTCATCCACTCATTTTTTCTTCTTCGTCTGATTTCCTTTGGGGCTATGTTGTTCGCTGAGGTCACCATTGCTTCTTTTAGTGACTCCCATTTTGAGTATCCTTTTCCAATTTGTTCTTCATATTTCTTTTTTACGCTGTTATTATATTCTTTCTGCAGGGTGAGATCATCCTCTAGTGTGTCGTATTGCAGTCTTGGTGTTATGCTGGGTTTCTTCAGTCTTCGGAGTTTCACTTTTAGTTTGCAGATGACTGGGACGTGGTCACTTCCGCAGTCAGCACCTGGGTACATTTTGCATTGGACTACTGCGTTTCTGAATCTCTTGTTTATAGTTATGTAATCTATTTGGTTCTTCGTGTCCCCTCCTGGGCTTCTCCATGTCCATAAACGTCGTGGGTGTTCTTGGAACCAGGTGTTAGTAATGACCTGGTCATTGGCTGAGCACCATTGGATCCATTTTTCTCCTCTTTCGTTGCGCTCTCCTAGTCCGAAGTTGCCGTTCGTGTCTCCTTCTCTATCTTTACCTACCTTTGCATTTAAGTCCCCCATTACTATCCTGACTTCTTGGCTTTTGCACTGAGCCTTAGCACTGTCCAGTATTGAATAGAATGATTCTATTTCGTCCTCTGAGCTTTGAGTTGTTGGTGCATAAACTACTATAATAGCTATATTGAGGGGCCTTCCTCGCAGTTTAACCAAGAGGACTCTCTCTGACAGTTGCCAGTATCCAAGTACACATCTCTTCACTTGTTTGTTTAGTATTAAAGCGACCCCTTTTTCGTGTTTTTTTCCTCCTGCATATATTATCCTGTGGGTGTCGCTACTGAAATCTCCGTTATTAGGCCATCTTGTTTCACATATTCCTAGGATGCTTATATTCAGTCTGTTCATCTCCTGTTTGACATTCTCTAGTTGTCCACAGTTCAGTGTCCTGACGTTCCATGTTCCTATAGTGAGTTTGTCTTTGATGCGCACAGTTGCAGGGTAACGGTCCAGCGACACCTGTTGCTCATGTCGTTCTTTCCCGGGCGAGGGACAAATTTTGGAGTAAAATGTCCCCTTTACGCCGTTAAAAGAAAAGTGAGAAGATTGGAAAAGAGAAAACCGGAAACCGCACCCTAAACAGGAAACAAGGGATGACCCTCTTAACCTGTTCAATAGACTAGGATATGGTTGTCCTAAATTAGATCCCTCCACTAAATTGCTGAAAAAACAGCATAGCATGAAGAAAAAAGATGACAAACTTAATAAAAACAAACCTTTTCCATCTTAATGTTTGTTATTATTAAGAGAAAAGATCAAAGAATCTTTTAATTATGTAAAAAAAATATTTTAATCCTTCTTAACACGTTCAAAAGTTTGGTAAAAATCTTGTTTTTATTTTCGTTAGCGGGTAACCAAATCATTACGAGAGTTTACAATGGAAAACGTAATATTACATAACTCAGTTTTTTTTCCCGGTGACAAACATTAATTTGAAAATGTTTTCAAAAATCAAATAATCGTCAAGTGCTATACGTGATCCACGCTTTGGGCGATCATGTCTCGAAAGAGACATGATTCCCCAAAGGTTGCCATTGCTTTCTGCAGTAGACTGGTCGAGAAAGATAATCGAGTAATTGCATTTGACACGGTTTATAATTCCTTTCCTTCTCTTAGACTAATTGGCAACCAAGGCAAAAGATCCTCCTCTGAGTTGCTATATAACCAAGGGCTGGGGTAGGTAGAGGGAGAAGAGATGGATTAACGCTTTTCACAAACGCATGCGTGCAAGGTGAACGCAATATCTTCGGTTGTTGGAATTTGAATTCTATTTACCAATTTTATTATCCGCGTCAATAATCTTTGAACGACTATTGAAGTTAAAAATAAAAACAAACAAAAAAACGAAAAAGAAATAAAAATAGAAATAAAATATATATTATACCATCCATTTTAGTCCAAAATGGCGGGGTCGCAAAGATGCTTGGAGGGAAAAATGTCTCGCTTCCGGTCCAGACGATGTCCATCGATTTTGAAGAGGTTTATTTATATCCAGTTACTTATAGCAACCAAGTTTTAGTGTTCGTAAGATTATTAGTAGGAGTTATTAGTTGTGTTAGTAGAAGTTAAATATGAGTTTTACAAGCAAGTCAGTAAAAAGAAAGATTTGCTTTTCCGGTAATTTAAAAAAAAATGCTATATATGAAAATGTATGGAATTTCGAAGTGAGACATTCATCCATTGTTCGGACCTCATTTTATTTTGCTTTGATCACATTTAGCTGATTAATTCTAGAATCCTTTCGGGTGTTTTCTTTAGTTACTGGATTATAAGTTTACTTGTTCCTGAATTACTGAGTTAACACGTACGTTACGCCTAGCCGCTCCTATTTGATTGCGAAAACAGATATATCAAAGACGCTTTTTGGATTTTGTTGGAATTTGTCAACGGAAGGGAAAAGAAAGAAAAAACGAATGAAAGAAAAAACGAATGATAGAAAAAACGAATGAAAGAAAAAACGAATGAAAGAAAAAACGAATGAAAGAAAGAGAAGATAGAGATGATTAACACACTCGTGTATTTAACCTTTGCTTCAATAAAAGTTTTGACTCTTTACATTTGTCTCCTCTTACACCTGGAAATAATGACCAACATTCACATTTACAACTGTTATTGTAATATCGTGATGAAATTATTAAGCCCAAATAGACAACGAGGGAATAGGGGTACTTTAGCCGTGGAACGAAATAACAAAGAGCTTATTCAATAATAAACTTCAAATAAAAAACTCTGAGATTTTCACGGATATTTTTAGTTGATTTCACTCCATTAATTATTTAATCAAATATCCTCATCTTTGGAATCATTATCACTATGTCACAGAAAAAATTGAGAATGACGTACCATTAAAAGTAATATTATCTTCAATTGAATGAAGCATTGCCAGTTATTAAAATAATATTATTTTAAATTTTTATTATCATTAATAATTTTGACAAATATTTCTTTCACTCATAGAATTGCTAGAAGGAATATCATTTGAACTTTGATTAGATGAATCCTTGTCAAGCATTCTTCATTTTTGACGGGATTTTTTCGCCTTCATTTCAATAGCTTTATTTCTACTAGTAGTATTATTATTAGTAATATCATCTGATATTTTTATTAGTTGAAGTCTTGTCAAGCATTCTTCAATTTTGACTGGGATTCTTTCGTCTTCATTTCTATAGCTTCATTTCTACTAGTAGTATTATTATTAGTAATATCATCTGATATTTTTATTAGTTGAAGCCTTGTCAAGCATTCTTCAATTTTGACTGGGATTCTTTCGTCTTCATTTCTATAGCTTCATTTCTACTAGTAGTATTATTATTAGTAATATCATCTGATATCTTTATTAGTTGAAGCCTTGTCAAGCATTCTTCAATTTTGACTGGGATTCTTTCGTCTTCATTTCAATAGCTTCATTTCTACTAGTAATATTATTATTAGTAATATCATCTGATATTTTTATTAGTTGAAGTCTTGTCAAGCATTCTTCAATTTTGACTGGGATTCTTTTGCCTTCATTTCAATAGCTTTATTTCTACTAGTAGTATTATTATTAGTAATATCATCTGATATCTTTATTAGTTGAAGCCTTGTCAAGCATTCTTCAATTTTGACTGGGATTCTTTCGTCTTCATTTCTATAGCTTCATTTCTACTAGTAGTATTATTATTAGTAATATCATCTGATATTTTTATTAGTTGAAGCTTTGTCAAGCATTCTTCATTTTTGACTGGGATTCTTTCGCCTTCATTTCAATAGCTTTATTTCTACTAGTAGTATTATTATTAGTAATATCATCTGATATCTTTATTATTTGAAGCCTTGTCAAGCATTCTTCAATTTTGACTGGGATTCTTTCGTCTTCATTTCTATAGCTTCATTTCTACTAGTAGTATTATTATTAGTAATATCATCTGATATTTTTATTAGTTGAAGCTTTGTCAAGCATTCTTCATTTTTGACTGGGATTCTTTCGTCTTCATTTCAATAGCTTCATTTCTACTAGTAGTATTATTATTAGTAATATCATCTGATATCTTTATTATTTGAAGCCTTGTCAAGCATTCTTCAATTTTGACTGGGATTCTTTCGTCTTCATTTCAATAGCTTCATTTCTACTAGTAGTATTATTATTAGTAATATCATCTGATATCTTTATTAGTTGGAGTCTTGTCAAGCATTCTTCATTTTTGACTGGGATTCTTTCGCCTTCATTTCAATAGCTTCATTTCTACTAGTAGTATTATTATTAGTAATATCATCTGAAATTTATATTAGTTGGAGTCTTGTCAAGCATTCTTCATTTTTAAATTAATTTTCACACTTGTAGTATTAATACTAATATTATCTTGAATTTCAACAAAAATAATTGTTAGCCATTATTGATCTTCGTTTTCCTTTTCTTACATATAATTTTAACTGATTTTCATCAAATAGTAGTAGTACTAATATTGTCTAGAAATTTAAAATGAAGCATTATCAGCCATTATTTATTTTTAACTAATTTTTTTTATATAAATCTGACATACTTTTCATCTTGAAATATTAATAGTAATATTTTGGATTTTTATTAAATGAGGAATTATCAGCCATTATTCACATTTGGCAAATACTCTTCTTTTCAATTTAATGTTTTTCATTTTTAATGTTTTTCAATGCAACTACTCCGACAGCCATTCTAAATCTGTCAGTAAACAGCATAAGTGGTAAATAATTTATGGCTGTAGAATAACGGATTGAGTTTCTATGAATGAAAACCTGCTATAATTATATGGAAGAAATATTTGTCAAAAATTAATGAAGGTTTTTATTTATTTATTATTCAGGCAACTCTGTTTATAAGAATTATGGTCTCTTACGTCCTCCATATTTAGGATTGATACCAAAGTGCTAATTCAGGTTTTTCACACAAATATATCCGGCAGATCTCAGCAGACGTACCAGGCTTTTCAATATAACTGTTTTTTTTTTTTCATTTATTCAATTATGTTTTCAGCCTTAAGCTTTGGTATTCGGATTTGTATTCTAATGGAAAGCAGTTAGAAAAATAAAATAAATTAATAATAATAATAATAATAATAAAAATAAATGAAAAGGCAATACTTAGAAATACTCAAGAAAGGCAGAAGGCAGAAGAACCCATCGGCCACGACGTTATGAACAAAAAGCAATAAAAAATAAGAAATGTTAGTCCAAGTAATAATTTTCCCCTTAGTTTCGTAAAGGCAGACCGTAACAGCAGATTAATTAGACACAGTTGTGTGTCTGAGGCAAAATAATCTGACATTAGGCATCCCTGTTATTTAATCCATAGATGGGGTAAAATTGATGTATTCTTAACTTTCCAAAAATATTTGTGCGAAAGTGAGCGTAAGGGATTTCTATTTCGGAGTCGTTAACTGTTATACTACTTGCAAATTCATAATTTATCTGTAGCCATATGTTAATATATTCCTCAGACTTTGAAAGCGGTCACACCAGGCAAGAATCATATATATATATATATATAATTTTAAGATATGTTATATTTATGGACTAAAGCGCTCAATATTAAGGGTCGAGTGAAAGTACATATAAAAGTGATCACGGAAGTCAAGGTACTTTCTATAAAATGGTAAAACATTTACTAGATGACGACAGCATTGCCTCTAATGTCATATCATTATGTGTGAGGTATACAGTACCGTGCAAAAGTATTAGGACAAGATCTATTTAATCTTTTATGAGGCATCGAAATAAAGTTTAAAATCGCTCCTGTCCTAACACTTTTGCAAAAGTATTAGGACAGGTGGTGATTTTCTGAAAAAAAAAAAGAAAAAAAAAACTCACTGAAATTCAAATACAGGGTGAAAAGTCAATTAAATTGCTAATAAATATTGATTATTTAAAACTAGGTGTAAAAGAAATGTATTAAAAAGAAGTTATATTTAATTTTTCCTATTTTCTATTAAACAAGTTATTTTGAAACTACTCATTATTATTTTTTTTTTATTTGGGAACAAATATAAGCTGCTTGGCAGGAGATACCATTAGATACATTGAAGAAGCTTGTGATGTCAATGTCTGTCAGAATGAAGGCTGTGATCACAGCAAAAGGCTATTATACTAAATATGAAATTTATTTTGTAACAAATATGTTTTTATTGTTTAAGCATTTGTTGAGTAAATCAAATAAAATTACTTTAATTAAATTGTTTATTTTCTGTCAATATGCCTCATAAAAGATATGTACTGTATGTAAGTAAAACTTTATATTCTATTGTCTTTAATATTTACATGTCAAACTGTTGTTTTTTTTGTTTTTTTTTGTGGGGGGGTTCTACATATCAGGCACATATCAGTGGCAACTGAGATCGAATCTATGGATGGACACTCGATGTAGTCAGCTGTCAGATAAAGCCAGCATCTAGTTTCTGTGAAAAGTACTGAGTGTTAAGGCATTATCTGATGAGAGCCCATTTCAACAATTGATTAATAAATGACAGCGCAGACGATTCTGTGTTCCCAAAAGATGTACCGAGAGTAATGAAAATGATACGTCCCGGAAAGGGATATATATATATATATATATATATATATATATATATATATATATATATATCGTATACACTTCAAGAAAACGTCTTCTGTGCTGAATAATAATTTATTTCACTTTTTAGTTTGTATAATAATAACTGGCTACAAGTCAACCGACGAGAGAGTGTAGTGTATGTGTGCACTATGTAAGCAATTAACGGTGCTTTTTTATTACTAATATTACAGATGCTACCCTCCAGAAAGCAGAAAAAATATTATAAACAAGAATTTTTACATGCTTTTCGAGGTTCCGTGTTGTGATATTAATTAAGATAGATACTTTTAATACTTTAAACTCTCTCTCTTTTTTCTCTCTCTCTCTTTCTTTCTTTCTTTCTTTCTCTGTCTCTCTGTCTCTCTGTCTCTGTCTCTGTCTCTCTCTCTCTCTCTATATATATATATAGTACCTAATGAACCAGACGAACCTACCTTCAGGGAAAGCTGCCAGCCTTCCCTGACGATCCGTTTAGAAGAAACCTAGGTAGGTTCGTCTGGCTCATTAGGTGCTATTTAGTTCGCTTTGCCTTTGTATTGAGCACTTTCTGTTAGAGGGTTACTCGTGTCGGGTTTTTTCTTTGAGCTTCGTGCTGATTTCGGCCCGAAGATTTTTGACTGACTTTCATGTCCTAAGCTCTTTCTTTTTTTACAACTATCTTTTCCTTCGTTCGATAATTTTCGAGGAAGGTTATCGAGACGAATATAATTATAATCACGTTTAGATAGATAGATAGATAGATAGATAGATAGATAGATAGATAGATAGATAGATATGAACAAACGGAAGTAGATAGATAGATAGATAGATAGATAGATAGATAGATATGAACAGACTGAGATAGATAGATAGATAGATAGATAGATAGATAGATAGATATGAACAGACTGAGATAGATAGATAGATAGATAGATAGATAGATAGATATGAACAGACTGAGATAGATAGATAGATAGATAGAACAGACTGAGATAGATGAGATAGATAGATAGATAGATAGATAGATAGATATTAACAGACTGAGATAGATAGATAGATAGATAGATAGATAATGAAGAGACTGACATAGATAGATAGATAGATAGATAGATAGATAGATAGATAGATAGATAGATAGATAGATAGATAGATAGATATGAACAGATGAAGATAGATAGATAGATAGATAGATAGATAATAAAGAGAATGAGATAGATAGATAGATAGATAGATAGATAGATAGATAGATAGATAGATAGATAAAGGGAATGAGATAGATAGATAGATAGATAGATAGATAGATAGATAGATAGATAATGAAGAGACTGACATAGATAAATAGATAGATAGATAGATAGATATGAACAGATGAAGATAGATAGATAGATAGATAGATAATAAAGAGAATGAGATAGATAGATAGATAGATAGATAGATAGATAGATAGATAAAGGGAATAAAGGGATAGATAGATAGATAGATAGATAGATAGATAGATAGATAGATAGATAGATAGATAGATAGATAGATATTTTGATTGAGGTCATACACAAAGGTGGGTATTTTGTTATATTATTTTCCTGTTAGATTCTCCTTGTAATTATAAGAGTTAAACTTAGTGATTGATTAATAACAAAATTATCTCAAATAAAAATTATGAAACATCAGTAACAGTTACATATCGAGTTGAAATAAACATGACAGTTAATATGAAAATGCAAGGTGGAATCGGGTGTCGTACACACCTGTTATTTAACTTTTAGCTATTTTATTTTTTTTGTCGAGACAGGGCGCATCAAAAAATACTTTTACAAACTTTGGGAGCGGGTTCCTGACATGAAAACAAGGTAAATATGTCTATATTAACATATACTTAAAAAAGGTCATGTAAAATGTGTTCTTCATGGTCAGACGTACGCTCAGATCTCGGTATTTCTCGACTCTGGGTTTGTGATGCCACGGTTTTTGTCTCAGCAACGCGAGGATAAATAGCAGCAAAGGTTTGATGATTCGGCTGCCATCGATCTTGAACCGATATCAGATACAGCCATGCAGCTTCACGTCCATTACCATTCATATGTAAAAACCATATCTGCCTGATCACGTTAGGAATATCCTGCCATTGTTAAACAGAACACTGCCTTTTAAAACCGCTCAGGATGGGTTCAAAATGTACTATATCTTCGATCGGACAAACTAAATTTTGTATCTCAATTGTGTTTCAGTCTTCGGACATGGCACAACTCGGTTGTGTATTTATCTTCAGACAGAGAGAATGTGGATCATCTTCGGATGTGGATCAAAAGAAAATTCGTTTTTTTCCCATCTAAAATTTGGAGAAATTCCCTTGGACTCCATCGATGTGGTACAACTTTCAACGTTGAAAATAGACTAGCTACAAATGTAAACGAATAACAAATGTAACGAATGTATCATAAACTTTCTTTAAACGTGTTATGGTGCCCTTCTACGAGGAATGGACTCTTCCACTTGTTATACATAGTTACCTGCGTGACTTCCTGAAAACGGCAGCTAGCACGTAGTTAAAGCAAGCTACAAGTTAGGCAATATTCAGCGTAATTGTATCGTTCGGACTTACTTATTTCTATTTACTGATTTGTAACACTTGTCTTGTACATATGTTATTGTTATACTAATACACTATTTTGAACCTACTTCCTGTGTTCCGTGTATTACTTCCGGCCAAACCGGTAACTACAAATTTACGCAGGGTTCGCCACAACAACACCACAACAAATTGGTGACAAAGATCCACAATAAAACTTAATAACTCAAACATGAAAAATTTGTGGACATATGTTTACATGGATTTTTGGTCTTGTTTTTGTGTGAGGAACCTGTCTCCAAGTTTGTAAAAGCCTTTTTGATACAATATATATATATATGTTTCTCTCTAAAATAAACTTTATACTTAGCGGTTGCACGTATTTAAGTAGGCACCCCGTGTTTAAAAGTAAGATTAATGGCTACCGGCATAGAGACCGAGAAGTCCTACTAAAGAAATTATGCATCCCTACAAGAAAAAAAAACAAACAAACAAAAAAAACAAAAACAACAACTACTTTTTCAATCAAGGAAGGAACTATAAAAAATAGAAAGGTTCGATTCCTGTCGAAAGCCACTTTTTTCTGGAGAAGCTTCTCGAGTTATAGGCCGGTAAACATTAACTTCACCATTTAAAAATAAAAGCCCACCCAATCAGATGTACTGAATAAAACAGTGCGCTCACATAGTATGACGTTTATACTAATTAGAAATATTGATATATAATACAAGCATTCACAAAACATTTATCAATGTACGGTTGTATAAATACAATTATATATATATATATATATATATATAATATATTTATTACATGCATTTTCATACAACAACAAAAAAGTTTAAAATCTTTTGATTTCATTGGTTAATAAAAGTACTAAACAGTTGCAAATAGTATTTCATGACAAGAATAAATGTTAGTATAAAAATACAAACAACGGCAAAATAACAAAAAAAGAAAAGCTATTTTTCAAAACGTGCTAAGCCATTTTCTTAGGCATTATGCGAATATTGGCACAAAATGCAATGATAAATCCAATCGAATAATATAAAAAAGTACTGAGTAGGACATTTTCAATTAATTTCCAAATATTTCAATATATATATATATATATATATATATATATATATATATATATATATATATATATATATATATCTCAGCATGCAGTGTGGGCATAAAAGAATCCAAAGGAGTATCTTGTACATACAGTGGTAGGATAACTCTCTAAGAGAGCTCTAAACATATATGCATATAAATACATATAGAGCAAATATAAGAAAAATGAAGACAGACATATTATTTCATGGTGAATCGGAAGTATAGGCCTATTTCAGGCGAGCCATCGTCAGCTTCCGTCTTTATTTAACGAAGGATTCTACACGAATGTTAAATAAAGACGGAAGCTGACGATGGCTCGCCTGAAATAGGCCTATACTTCCGATTCACCATGAAATAACGCGTCTGTCTTAATTTTTCTTATATATATATATATATATATATATATATATATATATATATATATATATATAAAATATTTGTTTATTTAGGCAGCAAATTTTCTTTTAGACATGTCCGGTTAAATAAATTGCAATCATTGTGACTGCTTATTTAAAAAAAATCTTTCGCGTATTATAATTGAAAGATGTCAGCAAAAAATTCCATTTTGCATAATTTTCACGTTTTAATGAAAGCTAGCAATCTGTAAACCGTTATATTTGAAGCAGAAAAATAATTACAGTAACTTTAGCAACACAGTTTTGTGGTTATTTTTTGTTACCATAACTGGTACACATGAAGATGATCTCAGAAAGAGGTTGAAAGTCCTAGGGTACCTTGAGAAATTAATCATAATAAAATTCGTACAACGTTACAGCTCATTTCTAACATCTTTCAATTATAATACGCGAAATATTATCCGTGAGTATAAACGGATTTCATTAAACATTAGCAGACACACTGTTTGCAATTTTTTAAAAATATGACATGTCAAATATATATATATATATATATATATATATGTGTGTGTGTGTGTGTGTGTGTGTGTGTGTGTGTGTGTGTGTGTGTATATATATATATATATATATATATATATATATATATTACGGAAATCAACGAATTTTAACGAAACTTGGTTATAAGCAACCGACAATTTGAAATGAATTGTTTGAACATTATTTTTTTTATCGATACTCGTATTTAAGTAGATATTCTGTTTTTAATGAAACAGTATTATATATTTATTTCTACCGGCCTGATTATTTACGATAAATTTTTTTTATTACGAAATGGCAACCAGTTTCGTAATAAAAAAAATATCGTAAATAATCAGGCCAGTAGATATACATATATAATACTGTTTAATTACAAATAGAATATCTACTTAAATACGAGTATCGATAAAAAATAATGTTCAAACAATTCATTTCATATATATATATATATATATATATATATATATATAGTCAATGAGGTAAAAATATATATTAATAAATATACTTATTATCGTAGGTTTTATGCACGATTCTGAGGTCCAAGCATTGCCGCAATTCTCGGGTGATGATAAGCACCTGAGGATTGGTGAAATGCATGAAACAAAAATCGTGCGTAAAACGTACGATGATATATATATATATATATATATTTTTTTTTCTAAACATATGCTATTAAATATAAGAGACAATGAATGTCTATTATGTTTAATCATGAGCCGTTCTAAACGACGTATTTTTGCTTTAATTTAAAAACCTAGTATATATATATTGGTTTTACTACAACCACGCTCTCCCGTAGACTTATATGTCATCTTTCTGATCAGAGTACTATTAAACAACATTTCTCTGAAAAACATAAACATGTAGGCAATATCAGACAGGTTTGGTCAACAATACGGTGATCCTTACTCATACACACAGTAAGAGGAACCTGCAGATATTGGAGGCCATGTACATCAAATCAAAACAACCAACACTCAATAAAATCAGCTTTAAAACAGGAAATAACATATTACATTGCATTTGACTACATGGTTTTGTTGTCATTTCGCGCTATCCCGCGGTGGGACGTCATAAAACCGCATCGCAAACTTAAGAACTGCGTTTATTATTTTTGGTAACTATTGCCGTTGCCAAGCGGAGTTTTATGTCAAGACAAAATAAAATCGTCGGTGATGGTGGATTTTATAATATTTCAGTTTAAACAACATCTCTGAAGATGGCTCATGTGAGCCGAAAGCTTAGAAGAAATTCAATAAATAATTATCCAAATGTTGGAGAATTTTTGTCTTTATTTTCGACTGAAATTAAAGCAACAATACGACGTTTAGAACGGCTCATGATTAAACATAATAGACATTCATTGTCTTATATTTAATAGCATATGTTTAGAAAATTACTTGCTCCCTCGATATACTATATATATATATATATATATATATATATATATATATATATATATATATATATATATATATATATAAACAATACTGTGCAAAAGTATGAGGACAAGAATTATTTAATTTTTTATGAGGCATCAAAATAATTGCGACAATTTACCAATCGCACCTAGTATATATACAGTACTGTGCAAAAGTATTAGGACAAAAAATATTTTATCTTTTATGAGGCATATTGACAGAAAATAAACGATTTAATTAAAGTAATTTCATTTGATTTACTCAACAATGCTTACACAAGAAAAAAAATACTTGTTACAAAATAAAAGTCATATTTAGTATAATAGCCTTTTGTTTTGATCACAGCCTTCATTTTGTCAGGCATTGACATCACAAGCTTCTTCAATGTATCTAATGGTATCTCCTGCCAAGCAGCTTGTATTTGTTCCCAAAGTGTGTTTTGCAAAGTAACATTAGATTTATCATTTTTTTTTATCCAAAATATATCATAGATGTTCAATAAGATTGAGATTAGGGCTTTGTCGGAGCCAATTCAAATTCCGAAGCCTTTTTAGTTAAAAACTTCTTGCGAAGGTTTGGCTTTTCACCCTGTATTTGAATTTCAGTGAGGTTTTTAGGAAAATCACCCCTGTCACGATACTTTTGCACACTACCAATAGTGTGCAAAAGTGTTAGGACGGGGGTGATTTTCAACTTTATTTTGATGCCTCATAAAAGATAGAATAGTTCTTGTCTTAATATTTTTGCACATACTATATATATATATATATATATATATATATATATATATAATGGCATTTTTTAAAAATAAAATTGAGAAACCGGCTGACCAACCGGTTTCGCATCTCGCTCAACAGTGCCAAATCGAGGTGAGTAAAGAAATTAACTTTAAAAAGATGGAGACGATTTAGAGAGGAAAAAAAAACAAAACAAAAACAAAAAAAAACAAAACAAAAAAACAAAAAACAAAAACAAAAACAAGAACGAAAAGCTAAATGAATAAAAGCTGGGGTCCAAATATATGCTCTCTCTCTGTACACAGATAGGCTTTAAAGATTGAATGTAGATGGTGTCCAAAACTTACATTCAATCATTAATGCCCTCTCTGTGTAAACACACACACACACACACACACACACACACACACACACACACACAGAGAAAGAGAGAGAGAGAGAGAGAGAGAGAGAGAGAGAGAGCATATATTTGTCCTCCAACTCATATTTATTTTGCTTTTTTTTCTTCTCTCTATATCTTCACTATTTAAAAAAAAATGTTATCTTTTTACTATTTGGCTCTGTTGAGTGAGGTTTGAAACCGGTTGGCTAGTCACAATTTCTGAATTTTACTTAAAAAAATACCATCATTATGAGTGGTAACAAAAAATATTTTTGTCTATTTATAGAGATAATTAAGTATAAGGCCAGAAATAAATGGAATTTAATAATTACAGGCATTGTGGAAGAAAACAAGATAAATAATAAAAATAAAAAACGAAAGAAAAATGACCAACCGGTTTCAATCCCAATCTCTTCAAGGTCATCTGGGAAATTTATTTCATTTTTAAAATTTTTTCTCATTTTCTCTACCCCTTTACTTTGTACAGAAAAATTTACCAATATAAGGAAGCAAACTTTCCATCTCCTTTCAAAAAATAGTGTTTACTATCTGATGAGACATTGTCCTTTCAATGTCGGATAAAATGTACACTTTAATTTTTTACATGTTCTAAACTATAATTTCTAATATATATATATATATATATATATATATATATTTATATATATATATATATATATATATATATATATATATATGTAAAAATATAGTCAGTTATGATCTGAGATTAAGGACAGGATGGTTAATAAAAAGAAGACAAGAGGAAAACTGTATTTAAAGCCTACGCGTTTCGTCCTGTGATGGATTTATCAAGGCAAAAAGACAAAATGAGCTTTATTCTAAATTACGTATCTATAAACAATGTTAGCAACTATAAAAAACACGCTCACAAATCATTCAAAAAGATTAACAGAATATTTTAGTTTCAGAATTCCTTCATGTGTAGTGCAATGTTACGAGATGTTAAAATGAAGGGAATTCAACCATTTTCCTTGGACTTTTTATTATATATGTTAATCTGTTTCAGTATCATTTCCATAAGAAAAAGTGACATTGGGAAAAAACCGGGGCGCAAATTGATATTTTGGTAGTAGTGGATGGCGGCGCTCTCGAGAACTTTCCTTCTTTTTCCGTCTTTTTGCCTTGATAAAGTCCATCACAGGACGAAATGCATAGGCGAGTTAAATACAGTTTTCATCTTGTCTTCTTTTTATTGAATTATATATATATATATATATATATATATATATATAAATTTATATATATATATATATATATATATATATATATATATAAATAAATCATATATATGTACATATATATAAATATAAAAATATAATATATATAGATTAAAAAGGTTATAATATATATATATATATATATATATATATATATATATATATATATATATTCTTTATTTGTAAACGAGTTATTACGCTGTCTAGGTTACTACCATGTGGTGTTTTCAGGCGATTTGCGAATCCCCTGAATACACCACATTGTAGAAACCTAGGTCGCTTTATAACTAGTTTGCAAATGAAGAATATTTAAAAGTTCGACAATTTAATTGTATTGAACACTTTACAACTGTGTACTGGTCTAATTTTATTATGACCAAAAACTAAGTAATTAAATAATATATATATATATATATATATATATATATATATATATATATATATTTAGTACGATTCGAACATGCATACTATGGGGTGATGTCACCATCAGACATGGCGTCCATTACCACTCGACAACAGAAGGTATCATGGTAAACAAGGTCTGAATTAAATACATATTCTTCTGATTTCTTTTTTGAACATCTGTCTCTGCTCGGGATCGTATCCTAATGTAGACAAACGCAACCGAAGTATATTTTACGAAATTATGCGGAGATTTACGAAATCGGTATTAACTGACATATTTATTTTAAAGTTATTTGCTTGAACATTATTTTTTTTAGGCCGCTGGATACTTAAAATGTACAGTTCAATTATAGAAAAAAAGCAGACTATGCACTCAAATACGTGTATCCATGAAAAATTATCTTCACACAAATAAATTTGAAATAAATATATCGTTTGATACCAATTTCGTAAATCTCTGCATAATTTCGTAAAATATTCTCCGGTTGCGTTTGTCTACATTAGGATACGATCCTGAGCAAAGACAGATGTTCAAAAAAGAAATCAGGATAATATGTATGTAAGGCTTAATTCAGACTTTGCTTGCCATGATATCTTCCGTCGTCGAGTGGTAATGGACGCCATGTCTGTTGATGACATCTCCCCGTAGTATGCATGTTCGAATCGTGCTGGAAGATAGATATTTTCTAAAAGGCATGATTTCTCGAACATTTAGAATAGACATTACTGTTATAAATGTCTATTTTAAATATGGTCATGCGAGCGTCTGTGTATAATAATATTTTTGGGGATTAACTGTTGTATCATTCGGGTCTGACGAGCCACAAGATCATCATTTGGCGGCGAAATATGTATTACCCATGAAATTGTAGTATATCTAAATATTTCTAAATTATATTAGTTTGTTAAATTAAATAAATAAATTTAACATTGAGTTCTTTTGAGTTCGTCTCTATCGGAATTGACCTGGATAATATACCAAGTGTTCTACGTTATATATATATATATATATATATATATATTGATTATCAAACAAGATATTTATTTTAAATTTATTTACTTGAACATTATTTTATTTTTAGGCCGGTGGGGATTTGAAATGTACCAATTTCGTAAATCTCCGTATAATTTCGTAATATATATATATATATATATATATATATATATATATATATATATATATATATATATATATCTGAAATGATTTTCTTGAACATTATCTTTGATCAATACTCGTATCTAAGTAGATATTCTGTTTATAATCAAACAGCATATATATTTTTTCTACCGGCCTGATTATTTACGATAAATTTTTGTTACGAAAATGTGTGTCATTCGGCAGGATTCGAACTTGCGACCCCTATCCACATAGGAGAAGCCACCAAATGATCTGGTGCGTCTGAGACCTCTCGACCACGAATGACCAACAGTCTAAGCGAAGTCAAATCAAGCCTAAATAACACAATTTTCGATTCACGCAAATAACAATATCTGCACTGAAATGTATCTTAATGTCAACAAATGTAAACATTTCACGGAAATTAAGGAAGATTATATATATATATTTTATTAAAATACTTTAATCCAAAACGAAAAATTAGGAAAGTAAATCCCAAGAATCTGATCCAAATTAATATAAAAAATTTTAATATTAAAAAATGATACAGGAGGAGAGCTCAATGTAATTAAAATTACAGAGCTAATATAAAGTAAAATAAATTTTCAACATTCAAAAATTTTGAATGAACATTTCGACATAAAATCCCTAAGAGAGATTTTACGTCTCCTCAGCAACGGTCCTTCTTTCAAAATGGAAAAAAAAAAGAATAAAAAGAGAGAGAAACAACGGATAGAAAAAAAGTCAGAAAAAAAAAAACTGTTAAGATTTGAGAAATTTACGTTACAAAAACAACCGGAAGTAATTCATGTCTCAAATCCTAACCGTTTTTTTTTTCCATTTTGAAAGACGGACTTTGCTGAGGAGATGTAAAATCTCTCTTAGGGATTTTATGTCGAAATGTTCATTCAACATTTTTGAATTTGGAAAATATATTTTACTATTATATATATATATATATATATATATATATATGTGTGTGTGTGTGTTTGTGTATTCTTATAAATATATATATATATATATATAAGAATATACACGTATATATATATATATATATATATATATATATATATATATATATATTATTTACATTATAAGAATATGTGAATTTATCTACCCATTCTAGTGTTAGTATAGCTTTGGAATATGTGAGGTTAAAAAGTGCTCTATAGTGATCCTACAGCTAACAATAGTAATATTAATCATAGTAATAATACCAGTAGCAAGAGAACTTAGTTCTGTTATTATATATATATATATATATATATATATATATATATATATATATATTCATACACATATAATATATATATTGTAAGAATATGTGAATTTATCTACCCATTCTAGTGTTAGTATAGCTTTGGATTATGTGAAGTTAACTAAGCAGCATCAAAATTAATAAATGAAACAAACGCACTTTGTGTTCTTGAATTATTAATAGATATATTTTTGTTTTTTAAAATATTTGTGTTTATTAAAATTATTAATTGTATTTTATTCTCACATCTCTTTTCTCTTCTTTCGGTTTCTTTAAAGTTAATTAAGACCTGAAGATTTTACAACATTTCTTATTTCAATTTCTGGTCAAAGACACATCCACATAAAAGAGAGAAAAAAAAAAGAAAGAAAAACGTCAGAATCAGGCGAAGCAAAATCAAAAGAAATAATGGCAAAAATTCAAACTGAAAAAGGAAAAAAAGAATTAAAACAGGAACAAAATGGAGACATTTAAAATGATAATTGTTTGTCTAAACTTATTTATAAATGGAACTTTGTCTCTGTGTGTGTGTGTCTCTGTGTGTGTGTATCCGTTACCTATAGACTCTGAAACGGCTGAACCGATTTTCTTGAAAATTTACACAGTTGTACTATAAACGTCTGCGAGTGTTCTTAGCTAGGTTTTGTGTCGAGGTACCCCCGATAAATATCGAAAATCGATAATCGAAAAAATCGGGTTATAGAAGAAGTGGTCCGATTTTAATCAAATTTGATACACTCATAGACAAAGACATAAGAAACGATATTCAGAAGTTTCAAGGTTGCAGTTCTTACAATAGTGCACGAAATTTGATATCGATACCAGGAAATCAAAATTTGACTTACATCCATTCATTTTTCTTTTAGTGTACGGTTTCGCTTTAACTGGAAACAATTATTGCTTTTTAGTCTTTCGTGCCAACGTCCAAAGAGTCTGAGTTCCAGGACCATGGATTAGTTTTAAAGCTTTCATTACACCCGAGCAACGCCGGGCTATACTGCTAGTCATAATATATATATATATATATATATATATATATATATATATATATATATATATATATATATATATACAGGGCCGAAGCTGATGCTAAAAAAACACCGGGCACAGAGAAAATTGCCCGGATTTATCAGTTGACAATGTGATGACGTCAACAGTGTCATCCGTTTCCAGAAACTATGATTTTTGCGAATTTTTTCTACTATTCCAATAGAAATTAGGCACAGAACGTGAAAAAGAGCAGGAAATCGGATTCGGACTTTCTGATTATAATCAGTCTTTTTTCCCCAAAAATTAATAAATAAACAGAATTTTACTGCGTTCATTCGGATGTTGTCTTCGTTTTTCTTTCTTTCTTTTTTTCTTTCTTTCTTTCTTTGTGAATTGTTTAGTTTGATTTCTGATGAAGACATTTTTCCTTGCCCGGATTTTCATTATGATTGTACGGATGTGCCCGGTAGTTAGATACGGCCATATATATATATTCCACTTGTAAATGAGTTATTACGTGACCCAGGTTTCTACCTTGAGTGGTGTCTTCAGGCGATTTTCAATAATAAGAGTTATTGAAAATGTAATAATAAGTGTTATTGAAAATCGTCTGAAGACACCACTCAAGGTAGAAACCTGGGTCACGTAATAACTCGTTTACAAATAGAATATATATATATATATATATATATATATATATATATATATTAGAAAAAAATTTTTGAGATTCTACAATTTCATGAGTAATACGTATTTCACAGCAAAAAGCTGCTCGTCAGACCCAAAAGATACAGCAGTTAATAATATTTAAAAAATTTAACTGTTGTATCTTTTGTCTTCTGACGAGCACTTTTTGTATTACTCATGAAATTGTAGAATATCTAAAAATTTTTTCTAAATTATATTTCTCTGTTAAATTAAATAAATAAATTCAACAATACGTTCTTTTGAGTTCGTCTCTGTCGGAATTTACCGGACTTATATACCAAGTATTCTACATTTTATATATATATATATATATATATATATATATATATATATATATATATATATATATATATCTGTTTGTAAACGATTTATTACGCGACGCAGGTTTCTTTTATTCAAAAGTTCTACAATATAATTGTATTGAACACGTTTTAATACAAATGTGCACTGGTCTAATTTTATTATGACCAAAAACTAAGTAATTAAACTATCAACATATATATATATATATATATATATATATATATATATATATATATATATATTTGTGTAGTTAGGCAGCAAAATTTCTTTTAAACATGTCAAATTAAATAAATTGCAAACATTATGTCTGTTTATTTTCAGAAATGAGCTGTAACGTTGGCAGATATTATTATGATTCTTTTCTCAAGGTACCCAAGTACTTTCAACCAATTTTAATGAACACTAGCAATTTGTCAGCCGTTATATTTGAAACAGAAATGAATGTACACTAATTTTTAGCAACACAGTTTTGAGGTTATTTTTTGTTAAGATAACTCACAGCCCTGAAGATGATCTCAGAAGGAGAATGAAAGTACTTGGGTACCTTGAGAAATGAATGATAATAACATCTGTCAATGTTACAGCTCATTTCTGAAAATAAACAGACTTTATGGACACCCTATATTATCAAAAGGAACTATTTTTAGGACTAAATGTGATTGGTTTATAAAAAATATTGATACACGTATATTCTGTTTTTCATGCTTATTTTTTTAGTCGGTATGCACGATAATTTTTTTACTTTCACCAGTCGAGTTCAGGTAAGTGAGTAGCGATAACTGGTTAGTTCGTAATGTAATTTTTTTCTGTTTTATTTCTTTTTACTTAAAAAAAAATGAAGTGGAAAATACTTAAAAAGGTAAAAAAAGCATTTAAAATTAGAAAAAAACATTTTCAGCGAGAAAAAACGTTAAAAATGAGAAAAAAACATCTAAAATAAGAAAAACGTTTAAAATGAAGAAAAAAAAAACGCTTAAAATGAGAAAAAACAAAATGAAAAGCAAACATTTACAATGAGAAAAACATTTAAAATGAGAAACAAACTTTTACAACGAGAAAAAACTTTTAAAATGAGAAAAAACATTTAATATGAGAAAAACATTAAAATGAGAAACAATCTTTTACAACGAGAAAAAGACTTTTAAAGTGAGAAAAAACATTTAAAATAAGAAAAAGAAACCTTTAAAACGAGAAAAAAGCATTTAAAACAAGAAAAAACATTTAAAATGAGAAAAAACATTTAAAATGAGGAAACAACAATTAATATACATATTCTCAAACGGACAAAAAGCTGGGAAAATATATTAAAATCTTTGGACTTGAACTAAGAATTAAGAATGGCCAGAGAAGTGGCTGAGAACACTTAAAAATAATTACGGAATATTTTTAAATTTCTTATCTCCAGCAAAAAAGAAACACGTTAGAATACTGGAAAAATTCAATAAAATTCAATAAAATTTTTCTTGTCGGTCGATTTCAACGAAACATGCTTAAAAGAAAGGTTACTGGCCATTCATATGATGTAATGGATAAATTATTGCTGAACATTATCACATCTGTGTTTTTTCCTTGGTTCTATTATGCAATGGTTTTCATTCTCGCTTTATTCATTTCTTTCTTACATTTTATTTTTCAACATAATTTCATTCCTTGCTTAAACACACTTTATAGAAGATCGAGAGTATATTATACAAAGAAAATTCAGGAAAATAAAAAAAAACTTATAAGTAACTACCGGATCGCAAAATACAGAACACACACACACACACACACACACACACACACACACACACACACACACACTCTCTCTCTCTCTCTCTCTCTCTCTCTCTCTCTCTCTCTCATGCGTGCGCTTGCATGCACATGCGCCCCCATATATATATATATATATATATATATATATATATATATATATATATATATATATCTTTGCTTTAGCTATAAGCAATTGCATTTTGCGAAACTAATTGTTTGCAAGTTAGATTTTTGTTTAATGGCATATCAACACCTCTGTGGGTTATTTAATGTCAAAAAGATGGAGTTTTAAGGCATTTTTTAATGTTCAATTATAGTGAAAAGGTTGATTTAGTCAGATTTTAATGAAATTTTTTTTCGTTTTTATTTTTTATTTTATTTTAGAAAACTGAAAATGTCTTTTCGTTTTGTATTCAAAACTGTTTGGATGAAAATATTTTTTCCTTAAAAAATGTGTTATGTTAATAATATTTTTCTTAAAAATATATTGTTGGTCATATTTTTCCTTCAAAAATGTGTATTTTTCTATAAAAGTCTATTTTTATGTATATATTTCTATAAAAGTGTATTTTTATACTTTCATAGTGTTTTTGATCCCAGTTTGGGGGTGTTATCTCTTTGTCGATAGCTGGGAGCCTAACAGGTGCTACCACCCTGGGTCAAGTTGAACCTGGGAACAACAGCAATTAAGAGGTGGTTTCATGTTTCTCATAACCTCTAAATCAGAGGCCTTGCTGCCGGATGCAGTTTACCGTCATGCCTAGGACCGCGGAACTAATTGTAATGTTGATTGTACCTCTTAGGGATTATCATACGAAGCAGTTAAGAAGGGATTTGAAGCAGCAGAAATGTTGTTCTACAGGAGGATGCTGAGAATACCATGAAAATGATACTTATACTCAGAATTGGAAAGAGACGGGTTATATATCCTCTGACCACAGTAGATAATTTCGTCCGGAAGTGTATTTACATTAAACAGATATTATTAAACAGCAAGAATGAAGGCTGGCAAAATAAAAAAAAATATTGTTTTGAAAAACCAGGAATGCAGACCTCAGTGACAAAATTGTGTTTGCGTTAAGACAGCTATTCTCAAGGTCAGGGAATATAAAACCAAAAGTGTATTTACCTTAAATAAATAGTATTTTAGGAAAATTAATAATGCAAAAGCCAGGCGTGCATTAAAGGAATGTAAACATATTTTTTGTTTTGTGTTCAAGACCAGAGGATATAAACCACGGAAAGACAAGAATTAAGATGACGCGTCAGTAACTCACAGAATTAATTCGGTTTAACAGAAAATATTGAACAATGACAAAGGAATGTAGTGGCGTCAAATGACAATGGCAGTTTGTCTTAGGGCCAAGAAGTATAAAACCAACTCGGCAAATATCGGAAAAGAGGCTTTCCATTCCTTTCAACACCACCTGATGAGACATTGTAATTTCAATGACAAAACAAAATGTACAATTTGTAGTGGATATAAAAAAATTGTACATGGTCTAAAATATAATTCATATATATATATATACATATATATATATATATATATATATATATATATATATGAATTATTTTGAACATTATTTTTACCGATACTCGTATTTAAGTAGATATTCTGTTTTTAATCAAACAGTATTTTATAAAAACATTTTATTATTTTATTAAAAACAGAATATCTACTTAAATACGAGTATCGGTAAAAATAATGCTCAAAATAATTCATTACAAATTGTCGGTTGCTTATAACCAAGTTTCGTTAAATTACGTTAATTTCCGTAACATGTTTACATATATATATATATATATATATATATATATATATATATATATGAATTATATTTTAGACCATGTACAAATGGATCGAATATACATATATATTCGATCCAGGCGAGAAGCAAGTAGATAGTCACACTGATGAGCTGTGATACAACGAAACAGGCTTGTATGTGGCTGATGAAGATATATATATATATATATATATATATATATATATATATATATATTGTCATCCGCAGACATATCTGTTTCGCTGTATCACAGCTCATCAGTACGGTTAGACTCCGATTGCTTTTTAACCCAGGATTGAAACTCGACCGAATTGGCGTCAGTCGGTGATTCCACCTCTCGGCTATGGGCGTTCGGTGGAAGAAGGCAGGCTTTTTAGCGCATACATTATCATTATACGCAGCCAATAGTTAGAGTGCTGTAATTCATTTTACTGAATGAGCGATGCATACACGCCAGAGTAGCTACTGTTTTTTCAAAGTCTACCATTCTTCCAGAGTGCTCAATCAGGGTGTGAGAGCGTATATATATATATATATATATATATATATATATATATATATATATATATATATGTTCTCACTTGCGATTGAGCCCTGTAAAGACGGGAAATTTCATAAACATCAGCTATTTACAGCTTTACGCAATGTTTTCTGGTTACGGTGTAGAACGCCTGTTCGAAGCGGCTATCGGAAAGAACACTTTCGCTGTTGGCGATGTTTACATTTCGTAAAAATATATTACACGCTATAAAGTCGGCCTTTCTCTGACGTTGCGCCAATGGCCTGGTGGGTGAATAGTCCCGATTTGAGGCAAAACGGTTAATCTAGCCGCACTGAAGAGTTGTGATATGCGGATAGTTTTATATATATATATATATATATATATATATATATATATATATATATATATAGGGTATCGACGTCATAAAACCGCATTGCAAATATGAGAACTGCGTTTATTATTTTTGGTAACTATTGCTGTTGCCAAGCGGAGTTTTATATCAACACAAAATAAAATCGTCGGTGATGGTGGATGTTATTGTATTACAGTCTAAATAACCTCTCTGAAGATGTCTCATGTGAGCCGAAAGCTCAGAAGCAAATTAATAAAAAATTATTCAAATGTTGGAGAATTTTTGTCTTTATTTTCAACTGAAATTAATGCCAAAATACGACGTTTAGAACGGCTCATGATTAAACATAATAGACATTCATTATCTCTTATATTCAACAGCATATATATATATATATATGTACTGGATGCGCAACCAAAAAAGAAATATATATATATATATATATATATATTTCTATGGTTGCGCATCCAGTACATTTCTATTAAACTATTTTATTATTGTTTCCATGTTGGGCATGACACTATTGCTCAATTTAGTGGCGTTTCTGTTAAGTATTTTATGCAATTCTATATAGCCATAGAACCGCATTTAATTTTGTTGCAAGTCTATCAAGGTATATTTGGCAAATAAAGGAAATTATATCTTTCTATTCAACCACTGAATGGGGCTTATGAAGAAAACAAAGGGCTGTAGAATTGGAAGTCCGTTTTGTTTATTGTGCCAAAATAAAAAGCTGACTATATGTACTTTTCTCAACGAGCAACATTTTGTAACTGAAAAAGGTACGGTGTTGCCAGCATGTTTTTGTTTTGATATTAGAAATGAGGTTTATTAAAATTTTAATTTAGTCTTTTTTACTCTTAAGGAGGTTGTATGTAGCGTAGAAGGAATTTGTGCTCATGTTTCCATTTTGATCTTCAGCTTTAAATCTTTCTTTCTTAATTATTGTTGTTTTCTCTTCTTGGCAAAGGTTGCATCATCTTGTGTTGTAAACTGGTACCGTTTTTCTTATTCCACATGGTGTATTTTCTTTTAGTTTTTTTGCTTTGCCATATATGCTTTGACAGAGTAGTGCTTGCATATTCTCTGTTTTTAAACAATATTTTTGGCGGCTTCTCTCTTTCTAGGGTTATTTTATTATTATGTTGTTTAGCTTCGTTTGTTTCATTACTTTGCAGTCAGTTACCATTTCGTACAAATGCCCAATATGGTACTAGGAAGACATGTTATCTTACGTGAAAAGATTTCACGTGAAATCAGTCATATAAAACTAATACGAAAGAAAGAAAAAAGGTGACAATCTGGGGAGGTACTGACATTATCCTTAGTCTAGATTTGACTAAACTCAGCTACGATACTGAGGAAAGTGCTGGTGTATGAAGGATACCTGCTGTGATTTGTTTTCATAAGGAAGAAACTAAATATTTTATGTATTAAATCTCAATGAATAAGTAATAGGTAAGATGGCACTGATAATAATAATA
>JBBBDQ010001892.1:3927500-4090000 GCA_037127315.1 Ascarosepion bandense | reverse complement strand
ACAGAAATCAAATCACACGTGTCAAACGCGACTAAAAAATTTTTTCATTAAAAAAACCCAAAAATAATAAGCCTTTATATTTAATTTTTATTCCGACGTTTTAAAAATTCATTTGGTCAACAACAAAATGTGAATATTTTCCCCCGTAATTTTGAAACAAAAGAAATATTAAAAAATGTAGGCGTGCATAGGGAACAGTCACACACAGACTCACAGATTGCCTTTTATATATATATATAGATTATATTCTAAGTGTCTGCAGCAAATTTAAACGTATTTGTTTCATCCGCTGAAGAAATTAAAATGTTCTGAGTTGCACGGGCAACGCCGGGTTATGATGCTGGTACAATATATACGTACATTAAATATATGATATTCGGACAATTTTCTGGCAATTCCGAGTTCAATATTCAATATCTTATTTAAATTTGAAATAATTTATACATTATTATATGCGCACATTAAATATGTCGTATTCATTCCAAGATACCATCCCCTGTTCCTAATAACCATCACACATGAGTTCACCGTAGACTATTCGAAATTTCTAGGTCTCCAAAGAATACCAAGATATAGACGAAAGACCTTTAAATACCCAACAGACACCAAGCTAGTGGTTGAATGACTGTCGTAGTCGAATGTATTTTGCACAAAACAATAGCAAAACTTAAACTTCGATCAGTTTACTTTGGGTGCAATTCTCAACACTTTATTCAAAAATTGTAAAAATATGATAAAAACATTAGCCAAACAGATCTTGTCTGTTCGTTTTAATCAAAAATGTTTCTTGCGCGTTCTGGCTTGACATTGGGAGAACAAAACCAGAAAAATTAATGTGATTTACGACAAATAACTTATCTTCAGGGATACCAAGAAACACTCTCCTAACACAGTTTTGTCATTTTTCTTATAGTTGAACTGATCATGCTAAAGAGAACATAAACTTTATTCCGGTGGATCTCTTCTTTGGTTAAAAATCTTCGACTTTATATCACCATATTTTTACACACACACACACACACACACACACACACACACACACACACACACACACAGACACACACACACACACACACACACATATATATATATATATATATATATATATATAAAACAGACTTAGGGTTGTTCCAACGAGAGAAATTGCTAAAAAATAAAAAGTGCGAGAAGCCATGGACGTTTTGTTTAAAGTGTGGATTTATTGTTGTTGTTGTTGTTGTTATTATTATTATTATTATTATTATTATTTATATGACTTGCTTCTTGTATGATACATTTAGTGTCCATAATAGTGTTTGTGGCGCTGCACGTGTTTCGAGTCTAAAGTTGACACTCTTCAGGCGAATAAAATTGTGACTTCACAATCCGTTTGCTTTTGCAATAACAACAATGAATCTACACTTTAAACAAAACTTTCATGGCTTCTCGCACGTTTTATTCTATATATATATATATATATATATATATATATATATATAACATAGTGATGATCCACGTATACTGTCTTAATATGTATAGGAAAGAATATTAATAAAAAGTTTTGAATACACACAAGCTAGGGTTAAATAGGGACTTAGGTGTGTTGAATATTCCAAGAAATTTTTATCTAAAACAAACAGACTTTCTCTACGGACGTGCCGCATGTTGTGAACAAACACACCACGTGATGTAAACACAAAAAAATATTCGGACGCTATTGTGAAATACGTTTCTAATTCAGATTTAAAAATCACTCGTTTCTGATGAAGGACCGAGGGCGGTCTGAAATATTTTTATATTTTAGACCGCCCTCGGTCCTTTATAATAAAAATAAATACAATAATAAAAATAAACAAACACTGTCCCAAAAAAGTACATTTTTAAATTCAAAACTTTTTATTAATATTCTTTCCTATATATATATATATATATATATATATATATATATATATATATATATACTACCGGCCATAATTATTAGGCCACCCCAGTTTTTTTAAAAATTATGTATTTCATACCATTTTTAGTATTTATTTCCAAGTGGATAATTCTGAATGAAAATAGAATGTTTCTTTTGTTATTACTTTGCAAAATTTTATAAGGCAGCCAGGAAGCCTTTGCTTCGGCCAGCCAATAAGAAGAAGAGACTAGCATGGGGAAGAGAGCACTAAAACTGGACACCAGATCAGTTCATTTGATACACATGCGATTGTACAGTATTAACAAAAGAACCATTCTATTTTCATTTAGAATTATCCACTTGGCAATAAATACTAAAAATAGTATGAAATACATAATTTCTTTTAAAAAAACTGGGGTCGCCTAATAATTATGGCCAGTAGTATACATATACATTTATAGAGCAAATCTACAGTATGCGATGGGTAAATTGTCGCTACTTGCCTTGTAAAATTTTGCAAAGTAATAATAACAAATGAACCATTCTATTTTCATTTAGAATTATCCACTTGGCAATAAATACTAAAAATGGTATGAAATACATATTTAAAAAAAAAAAGAAGCTGGGTGTGGGTTAATAATGTGGAGAAGGTAATGGGAAACTACTCCACTATCTTTCCAAATGAGTCATGGCAATTAACAGATAATACAGAAATAGAAATCTGTGGAGACGGCAACGAGAAACAACGCCACTCTCTTTCGCAATTTCACAGATAATTAGAAAAGGTATGCGTGTTATGTAATGATTATGTATGATCTAAAGAGACATTGCATAAAAAAGAAATATTCATTTTTTTTTTCAAAGTAACATATTTATTAACATTAATTAAAACAAAAACAAAAAACAACAACAAAAATAAAACAGGCTTGGACGGTACAGAAATTCAAATTGCGTTCGATCCACAGTGAGGAAAGAATTCGCATATGAAGAATAAACAAGACAAGGAAGAAAAAAAAGTGGCAGATTCGAAGAGATGGACAAAGTTTGGCATTGACGAACGCTTTTCAGAACCATGGCAAAATTACCGAAAGTCTCTTAAGAGAAAAACATTAATTAATATTTCTGGTTACTTTTCTTCTGTCGGTTGATCGTAACAAGCTTTCAATTGATGTAATGGACATCGATGACTGCTTCATTTTCCGCATTAACTATATTATATTACTTTATTTTTTAGATGAAGCGTTGCCACCCCGTTATTAATTCCCACACTTAATTTCCTTTCATCGAAACTTTGCGGTAAAATGCAATGAAAATAAAGAAAAAATAAAATTTCGATTTCAAATCAGTAATGACTAATATGTCTCTCCTCAAAACAACGCGTCTCTCCGGATACAACGAATATGATGCAGAGAGAAAAATCGAGAAAAAATGGAGACTAGCTTTTTAAGGTTAAATTTAGACAGCCGTTAAATTCCTTGTGGCCAAAATGGTAAAAGTAGCTAGTGTGCTTAGCTCGGACTCTTCTGCTTCTATATGCTATGTTCCTTCAGTATGTTCGCAATCATGGATCTCTACAACTTCCCGTCCTTTTAAATGTGGACAACAGTTAAGTTCCAACAGCTAAGTTACTTGTAGCCAAAATGGTAAAAGTAGCTAGTGTGCTTAGCAAGGAAACTTCTGCTTCTATATGCTGTGTCCCTTCAGGATATTAGCAATCATCCAGTTTCTTGTTTCCTTGGCAAGGTCTCACGATTTTACTGTTGAAATGGCTAGCTGTAACCGTAAATTCTATGCTAACACTTTCTTTAATCGCACTTCTCGCTTAACTCTCTTCCGGCTTCTTGCTTCTTGGCAAAGTCTCACCATTTTACTGTTGAAATGGCTAGCTGTAACCGTAAATTCTATGCTAACACATTCTTTTATCGCACGTCTCGCTTAACTCTCTTCCGGCTTCTTGATTCTTGGCAAGGTCTCATCATTTTACTGTTGAAATGGCTAGATGTAACCGTAAATTCTATGCTAAAAGTTACTTTTATCTCACTTCTCGCTTAACTCTGTTTCGGTTTCTTGCTTCTTGGCAAGGTCTCACTATTTTACTGTTGAAATGGCTAGCTGTAACCGTAAATTCTAAGCTAACACTTTCTTTTATCGCACTTCTCGCTTAACTCTCTTCCGGCTTCTTGCTTCTTGGAAGGTCTCACCATGTTACTGTTGAAATGGCTAGCTGTAACCGTAAATTCTATGCTAACAGTTTCTTTTATCGCACGTCTCGCTTAACTCTCTTCCGGCTTCTTGCTTCTTGGCAAAGTCTCACCATTTCACTGTTGAAATGGCTAGCTGTAACCGTAAATTCTATGCTAACACTTTCTTTTATCGCACTTCTCGCTTAACTCTCTGCCGGCTTCTTGCTTCTTGGCAAGGTCTCACTATTTTACTGTTGAAATGGCTAGCTGTAATCGTAAATTCTATGCTAACACTCTCTTTTATCGCACTTCTCGCTTAAATCTCTTCCGGCTTCTTGCTTCTTGGCAAGGTCTCACTATTTTACTGTTGAAATGGCTAGCTGTAACCGTAAATTCTATGCTAACACTTTCTTTTATCGCACTTCTCGCTTAACTCTCTTTCGGCTTCTTGATTCTTGGCAAGGTCTCACCATTTTACTGTTGAAATGGCTAGCTGTAACCGTAAATTCTATGCTAACACTTTCTTTTATCGCACGTCTCGCTTAACTCTCTTCCGGCTTCTTGTTTCTTGGCAACGTCTCACCATTTTACTGTTGAAATGGCTAGCTGTAACCGTAAATTCTATGCTAACAGTTTCGTTTATCGCACTTCTCGCTTAACTCTCTTCCTGCTTCTTGCTTCTTGGCAAGGTCTCATCATTTTACTGTTGAAATGGCTAGCTGTAACCGTAAATTCTATGCTAACACATTCTTTTATCGCACTTCACGCATAACTTTCCTCCGGCTTCTTGCTTCTTGGAAAGGTCTCACTATTTTACTGTTGAAATGGCTAGCTGTAACCGTAAATTCTATGCTAACACTTTCTTTTATCGCACTTCTCGCTTAACTCTCTTTCGGCTTCTTGATTCTTGGCAAGGTCTCACCATTTTACTGTTGAAATGGCTAGCTGTAACCGTAAATTCTATGCTAACACTTTCTTTTATCGCACGTCTCGCTGAATTCTCTTCCGGCTTCTTGCTTCTTGGAAAGGTCTCACCATTTTACTGTTGAAATGGCTAGCTGTAACCGTAAATTCTATGCTAACACTTTCTTTTATCGCACTTCTCGCTTAACTCTTCTTCCGGCTTCTTGCTTCTTGGCAAGGTCTCACTATTTTACTGTTGAAATGGCTAGCTGTAACCGTAAATTCTATGCTAACACTTTCTTTTATCGCACGTCTCGCTTAACTCTCTTCAGGCTTCTTGCTTCTTGGCAAGGTCTCACTATTTTACTGTTGAAATGGCTAGCTGTAACCGTAAATTCTATGCTAACACTTTCTTTTATCGCACTTCTCGCTTAACTCTCTTCCGGCTTCTTGCTTCTTGGCAAGGTCTCACTATTTTACTGTTGAAATGGCTAGCTGTAACCGTAAATTCTATGCTAACAGTTTCGTTTATCGCACTTCTCGCTTAACTCTCTTCCGGCTTCTTGCTTCTTGGCAAGGTCTCATCATTTTACTGTGGAAATGGCTAGCTGTAACCGTAAATTCTATGCTAACAGTTACTTTTATCGCACTTCTCGCTTAACTCTCTTCCGGCTTCTTGCTTCTTGGCAAGGTCTCACTATTTTACTGTTGAAATGGCTAGCTGTAACCGTAAATTCTATGCTAACACTTTCTTTTATCGCACTTCTCGCTTAACTCTCTTTCGGCTTCTTGATTCTTGGCAAGGTCTCACCATTTTACTGTTGAAATGGCTAGCTGTAACCGTAAATTCTATGCTAACACTTTCTTTTATCGCACGTCTCGCTTAACTCTCTTCCGGCTTCTTGTTTCTTGGCAAGGTCTCACCATTTTACTGTTGAAATGGCTAGCTGTAACCGTAAATTCTATGCTAACAGTTTCGTTTATCGCACTTCTCGCTTAACTCTCTTCCTGCTTCTTGCTTCTTGTAAGTCTCATCATTTACTGTTGAAATGGCTAGCTGTAACCGTAAATTCTATGCTAACACATTCTTTTATCGCACTTTACACCAACTTTCCTCCGGCTTCTTGCTTCTTGGAAAGGTCTCACTATTTTACTGTTGAAATGGCTAGCTGTAACCGTAAATTCTATGCTAACACTTTCTTTTATCCGCGCTTCTCGCTTAACTCTCTTTCGGCTTCTGATTCTTGGCAAGGTCTCACCATTTTACTGTTGAAATGGCTGCTGTAACCGTAAATTCTATGCTAACACTTTCTTTTACATCGCACGTCTCGCTGAATTCTCTTCCGGCTTCTTGCTTCTTGGAAAAGTCTCACCATTTACTGTTGAAATGGCTAGCTGTAACCGTAAATTCTATGCTAACACTTTCTTTTATCGCACTTCTCGCTTAACTCTCTTCCGGCTTCTTGCTTCTTGGCAAGGTCTCACTATTTTACTGTTGAAATGGCTAGCTGTAACCGTAAATTCTATGCTAACACTTTCTTTTATCGCACGTCTCGCTTAACTCTCTTCAGGCTTCTTGCTTCTTGGCAGGTCTCACTATTTTACTGTTGAAATGGCTAGCTGTAACCGTAAATTCTATGCTAACACACTGCTTTATCGCACTTCTCATAACTCTCTTCCGGCTTCTTGCTTCTTGGCAAGGTCTCACTATTTTACTGTTGAAATGGCTAAGCTGTAACCGTAAATTCTATGCTAACAGTTTCGTTTATCGCACTTCTCGCTTAACTCTCTTCCGGCTTCTTGCTTCTTGGCAAGGTCTCATCATTTTACTGTGGAAATGGCTAGCTGTAACCGTAAATTCTATGCTAACAGTTACTTTTATCATCGCACTTCTCATATCTCTTCCGGCCTTCTTGCTTCTTGGCAAGGTCTCATCATTTTACTGTTGAAATGGCTAGCTGTAACCGTAAATTCTATGCTAACACATTCTTTATCGCACTTCACGCATAACTTTCCTCCGGCTTCTTGCTTCTTGGAAAGGTCTCACTATTTTACTGTTGAAATGGCTAGCTGTAACCGTAAATTCTATGCTAACACTTTCTTTTTATCGCACTTCTCGCTTAACTCTCTTTCGGCTTCTTGATTCTTGGCAAGGTCTCACCATTTTACTGTTGAAATGGCTAGCTGTAACCGTAAATTCTATGCTAACACTTTCTTTTTTATCGCACGTCTCGCTGAATTCTCTTCCGGCTTCTTGCTTCTTGGAAAGGTACTCACCATTTTACTGTTGAAATGGCTAGCTGTAACCGTATTCTATGCTAACACTTTCTTTTATCGCACTTCTCGCTTAACTCTCTTCCGGCTTCTTGCTTCTTGGCAAGGTCTCACTATTTTACTGTTGAAATGGCTAGCTGTAACCGTAAATTCTATGCTAACACTTTCTTTTATCGCACGTCTCGCTTAACTCTCTTCAGGCTTCTTGCTTCTTGGCAAGGTCTCACCATTTACTGTTGAAATGGCTAGCTGTAATACCGTAAATTCTATGCTAACACTTTCTTTTTATCGCACTTCTCGCTTAACTCTCTTCCGGCTTCATGCTTCTTGGCAAGGTCTCACTATTTTACTGTAGAAATGGCTAGCTGTAACCGTAAATTCTATGCTAACAGTTTCGTTTATCGCACTTCTCGCTTAACTATCTTCCGGCTTCTTGCTTCTGGCAAGGTCTCATCATTTTACTGTGGAAATGGCTAGCTGTAACCGTAAATTCTATGCTAACAGTTACTTTTTATCGTACTTCTCGCTTAACTCTTCCGGCTTCTTGCTTGGCAAGGTCTCACTATTTTACTGTTGAAATGGCTAGCTGTAAATCAAAATTCTATGCTAACACTTTCTTTTATCGCACTTCTCGTTTAACTCTCTTTCGGCTTCTTGATTCTTGGCAAGGTCTCACCATTTTACTGTTGAAATGGCTAGCTGTAACCGTAAATTCTATGCTAACACTTTCTTTTATCGCACGTCTCGCTTAACTCTCTTCCGGCTTCTTGTTTCTTGGCAAGGTCACCTCATTTTACTGTTGGAAATGGCTAGCTGTAACCGAAAATTCTATGCTAACAGTTTCGTTTAATGCACTTCTCGCTTAACTCTTCCTGCTTCTTGCTTGGCAAGGTCTCATCATTTTACTGTTGAAATGGCTAGCTGTAACCGTAAATCTTCTATGCTAACACATTCTTTTATCGCACTTCACGCATAACTTTCCTCCGGCTTCTTGCTTCTTGAAAGGTCTCATTATTTTACTGTTGAAATGGCTAGCTGTAACCGTAAATTCTATGCTAACACTTTCTTTTTATCGCACTTCTCGCTTAATCCCTCTTTCGGCTTCTTGATTCTTGGCAAGGTCTTCACCATTTTACTGTTGAAATGGCTAGCTGTAACTGTAAATTCTATGCTAACACTTTCTTTTATCGCACGTCTCGCTGAATTCTCTTCCGGCTTTTTGCTTCTTGGAAAGGTCTCACTATTTTACTGTTGAAATGGCTAGCTGTAACCGTAAATTCTATGCTAACACTTTCTTTTATCGCACTTCTCGCTTAACTCTCTTCCGGCTTGCTTCTTGGCAAGGTCTCACTATTTTACTGTTGAAATGGCTAGCTGTAACCGTAAATTTATGCTAACACTTTCTTTTATCGCACGTCTCGCTTAATTTCTTCAGGCTTCTTGCTTTTGGTGCGCTGTCTCACTTATTTTACTGTTGAAATGGTTAGCTGTAACCGTAAATTCTATGCTAACACTTTCTTTATCGCACTTCTCGCTTAACTCTCTTCCGGCTTTTGCTTCTTGGCAAGGTCTCACTATTTTACTGTTGAAATGGCTAGCTGTAACCGTAAATTCTATGCTAACAGTTTCGTTTATCGCACTTCTCGCTTAACTCTCTTCCTGCTTCTTGCTTCTTGGCAAGGTCTCATCATTTTACTGTTGAAATGGCTAGCTGTAACCGTAAATTCTATGCTAACACATTCTTTTATCGACTTACGCATAACTTTCCTCCGGTTTTTTGCTTCTTGGAAAGGTCTCATTATTTTACCGTTGAAATGGCTAGCTGTAACCGTAAAATCTTATGCTAACACTTTCTTTTATCGCACTTCTCGCTTAACTCTCTTTCGGCTTCTTGATTCTTGGCAAGGTCTCACCATTTTACTGTTGAAATGGCTAGCTGTAACCGTAAATTCTATGCTAACACTTTCTTTTATCGTGCACGTCTCGCTGAATTCTCTTCCCCGGCTTCTTGCTTCTTGAAAGGTCTCACCATTTTACTGCTGAAATGGCTAGCTGTAACCGTAAATTCTATGCTAACACTTTCTTTTATCGCACTTCGCTTAACTCTCTTCCGGCTTCTTGCTTCTTGGCAAGGTCTCACTATTTTACTGTTGAAATGGCTAGCTGTAACCGTAAATTCTATGCTAACACTTTCTTTTATCGCACGTCTCGGCTTAACTCTTCAGGCTTCTTGCTTCTTGGCAATCTCACTTATTTTACTGTGGAAATGGCTAGCCGTAACCGTAACTATGCTAACAGTTACTTTTATCGTGACTTCTCGCTTTAACTCTCTTCCGGCTTCTTGCTTCTTGGCAAGGTCTCACTATTTTACTGTTGAAATGGCTAGCTGTAACCGTAAATTCTATGCTAACAGTTTCGTTTATCGCACTTCTCGCTTAACTCTCTTCCGGCTTCTTGCTTCTGGCAAGGTCTCATCATTTTACTGAAAATGGCTAGCTGTAACCGTAAATTCTATGCTAACAGTTACTTTTATCGCACTTCTCGCTTAACTCTCTTCCGGCTTGCTTCGGCAAGGTCTCACTATTTTACTGTTGAAATGGCTAGCTGTAACCGTAAATTCTATGCTAACTTTTCTTTATCGCACTTCTCGCTTAACTCTCTTCGGCTTCTTGATTCTTGGCAAGGTCTCACCATTTTACTGTTGAAATTGAAATGGCTAGGCTGTAAATCGTACTCTATGCTAACACTTTTTATCGCACTTCTCGCTTAACTTCTCTTCGGCTTCTTGCTTCTTGAAAGGTCTCACCATTTTACTGTTGAAATGGCTAGCTGTAACCGTAAATTCTATGCTAACACTTTCTTTTATCGCACTTCTCGCTTAACTCTCTTTCGGATTTCAGTCTTGGAAAGGTCTTAAGGATTATATTTTCAAAATGGCTAGATGTAACCGTAAGTTCTATGCTAACACTTTCTTTTATCGCACTTCTCTCTTATATCTCTTCCGGCTTCCTTGCTTCTTGGCAAGGTCTCACTATTTTTTTACTGTTGAAATGGCTAGCTGTAACCGTAAATCTTATGCTAACAGTTTCTTTTATCGCACGTCTCGCTTAACTCTCTTCCGGATACTTGCTTCTTGGCAAGGTCTCTCACAATTTTACTGTTGAAATGGCTAGCTGTAACCGTAAATTCTATGCTAACACTTTCTTTTATCGCACGTCTCGCTTAACTCTCTTCCGGATTCTTGCTTCTTGGCAAGGTCTCATTAATTTACTGTTGAAATGGCTAGCTGTAACCGTAAATTCTATGCTAACACTTTCTTTTATCGCACTTCACGCATAACTCTCCTCAGGCTTCTTGCTTCTTGGAAAGGTCTCACCGTTTTACTGTTGAAATGGCTAGCTGTAACCGTAAATTCTATGCTAACACTTTCTTTTATCGCACTTCACGCATAACTCTCCTCCGGCTTCTTGCTTCTTGGAAAGGTCTCACCGTTTTACTGTTGAAATGGCTAGCTGTAACCGTAAATTCTATGCTAACACTTTCTTTTATCGCACTTCACGCTTATATCTCTTCCGGCTTCTTGCTTCTTGGCAAGGTCTCACTATATTACTGTTGAAATGGCTAGCTGTAACCGTAAATTCTATGCTAACAGTTTCTTTTATCGCACGTCTCGCTTAACTCTCTTCCGGATTCTTGCTTCTTGGCAAGGTCTCACAATTTTACTGTTGAAATGGCTAGCTGTAACCGTAAATTCTATGCTAACAGTTTCTTTTATCGCACGTCTCGCTTAACTCTCTTCCGGATTCTTGTTTCTTGGAAAGGTCTCACCATTTTACTGTTGAAATGGCTAGCTGTAACCGTAAATTCTATGCTAACACTTTCTTTTATCGCACTTCTCGCTTAACTCTCTTTCGGATTCTTGCGTCTTGGAAAGGTCTTATGATTATATTTTTCAAATGGCTAGATGTAACCGTAAGTTCTATGCTAACACTTTCTTTTATCGCACTTCTCTCTTATATCTCTTCCGGCTTCTTGCTTCTTGGCAAGGTCTCACTATTTTACTGTTGAAATGGCTAGCTGTAACCGTAAATTCTATGCTAACAGTTTCTTTTATCGCACGTCTCGCTTAACTCTCTTCCGGATACTTGCTTCTTGGCAAGGTCTCACAATTTTACTGTTGAAATGGCTAGCTGTAACCGTAAATTCTATGCTAACACTTTCTTTTATCGCACGTCTCGCTTAACTCTCTTCCGGATTCTTGCTTCTTGGCAAGGTCTCATTAATTTACTGTTGAAATGGCTAGCTGTAACCGTAAATTCTATGCTAACACTTTCTTTTATCGCACTTCACGCATAACTCTCCTCAGGCTTCTTGCTTCTTGGAAAGGTCTCACCGTTTTACTGTTGAAATGGCTAGCTGTAACCGTAAATTCTATGCTAACACTTTCTTTTATCGCACTTCACGCATAACTCTCCTCCGGCTTCTTGCTTCTTGGAAAGGTCTCACCGTTTTACTGTTGAAATGGCTAGCTGTAACCGTAAATTCTATGCTAACACTTTCTTTTATCGCACTTCACGCTTATATCTCTTCCGGCTTCTTGCTTCTTGGCAAGGTCTCACTATATTACTGTTGAAATGGCTAGCTGTAACCGTAAATTCTATGCTAACAGTTTCTTTTATCGCACGTCTCGCTTAACTCTCTTCCGGATTCTTGCTTCTTGGCAAGGTCTCACAATTTTACTGTTGAAATGGCTAGCTGTAACCGTAAATTCTATGCTAACAGTTTCTTTTATCGCACGTCTCGCTTAACTCTCTTCCGGATTCTTGTTTCTTGGCAAGGTCTCACCATTTTACTGTTGAAATGGCTAGCTGTAACCGTAAATTCTATGCTAACACTTTCTTTTATCGCACTTCACGCATAACTCTCCTCCGGCTTCTTGCTTCTTGGAAAGGTCTCACCGTTTTACTGTTGAAATAGCTAGCTGTAACCGTAAATTCTATGCTAACAGTTTCTTTTATCGCACGTCTCGCTTAACTCTCCTCCGGTTTCTTGCTTCTTGGAGAGGTCTCACCATTTTACTGTTGAAATGGCTAGCTGTAACCGGAAATTCTATGCTAACAGTTTCTTTTATCGCACTTCTCGCTTAACTCTCCTCCGGCTTCTTGCTTCTTGGAAAGGTCTCACAATTTTACTGTTGAAATGGCTAGCTGTAACCGTAAATTCTATGCTAACACTTTCTTTTATCGCACTTCACGCATAACTCTCCTCCGGCTTCTTGCTTCTTGGAAAGGTCTCACCGTTTTACTGTTGAAATGGCTAGCTGTAACCGTAAATTCTATGCTAAAACTTTCTTTTATCGCACTTCACGCATAACTCTCCTCCGGCTTCTTACTTCTTGGAAAGGTCTCACCGTTTCACTGTTGAAATGGCTAGCTGTAACCGTAAATTATATGCTACCACTTTCTTTTATCGCACGTCTCGCTTAACTCTCTTCCGGATTCTTGCTTCTTGGCAAGGTCTCACCGTTTCACTGTTGAAATGGCTAGCTGTAACCGTAAATTCTATGCTAACACTTTCTTTTATCGCACGTCTCGCTTAACTCTCTTCCGGATTCTTGCTTCTTGGCAAGGTCTCACCATTTTACTGTTGAAACGGCTAGCTGTAACCGTAAATTCTATGCTAACACTTTCTTTTATCGCACTTCACGCATAACTCTCCTCAGGCTTCTTGCTTCTTGGAAAGGTCTCATCGTATTTACTGTTGAAATGGCTAGCTGTAACCGTAAATTATATGCTAACAGTTTCTTTTATCGCACGTCTCGCTTAACTCTCTTCCGGATTCTTGCTTCTTGGCAAGGTCTCACCATTTTACTGTTGAAATGGCTAGCTGTAACCGTAAATTCTATGCTAACACTTTCTTTTATCGCACGTCTCGCTTAACTCTCTTCCGGCTTCTTGCTTCTTGGCAAGGTCTCACTATTTTACTGTTGAAATGGCTAGCTGTAACCGTAAATTCTATGCTAACACTTTCTTTTATCGCACTTCACGCTTAACTCCCTTTCGGCTTCTTGCTTCTTGGCAAGGTCTTCCCATTTTACTTTTGAAATGGCAAGCTGTAACCGTAAATTCTATGCTAACACTTTCTTTTATCGCACTTCTCGCTTAACTCTCTTCCGGATTCTTGCTTCTTGGCAAGGTCTCACCATTTTACTGTTGAAATGGCTAGCTGTAACCGTAAATTCTATGCTAACACTTTCTTTTATCGCACTTCTCGCTTATATCTCTTCCGGCTTCTTGCTTCTTGGCAAGGTCTCACCATTTTACTTTTGAAATGGCTAGCTGTAATCGTAAATTCTATGCTAACAGTTTCTTTTATCGCACGTCTCGCTAAACTCTCTTTCGGCTTCTTGCTTCTTGGCAAGGTCTCACCATTTTACTGTTGAAATGGCTAGCTGTAACCGTAAATTCTATGCTAACTCTTTCTTTTATGGCACGTCTCGCTTAACTCTCTTCCGGCTTCTTGCTTCTTGGCAAGGTCTCACCATTTTACTGTTGAAATGGCTAGCTGTAACCGTAAATTCTATGCTAACAGTTTCTTTTATCGCACGTCTCGCTTAACTCTCTTTCGGCTTCTTGCTTCTTGGCAAGGTTTCACTATTTTACTGTTGAAATGGCTAGCTGTAATCGTAAATTCTATGCTAACAGTTTCTTTTATCGCACGTCTCGCTTAACTCTCTTCCGGCTTCTTGCTTCTTGGCAAGGTCTTCCCATTTTACTGTTGAAATGGCTAGCTGTAACCGTAAATTCTATTCAAACACTTTCTTTTATCGCCCTTCTCGCTTAACTCTCTTTCGGCTTCTTGCTTCTTGGCAAGGTCTTCCCATTTTCCTGTTGAAATGGCTAGCTGTAACTTTAAGTTCTATGCTAACAGTTTCTTTTATCGCACTTCTCACTTAAGTCTCTTCCTTATTCTTGCTTCTTGGCAAGGTCTCATCATTATACTGTTGAAATGGCTAGCTGTAACCGTAAATTCTATGCTAACACTTTCTTTTATCGCCGCACTTCTCCTTGCTCTCTTCGGATTCTTGCTTCTTGGCAAGGTCTCACTATTTTACTGTTGAAATGGCTAGCTGTAACCGTAAATTCTATGCTAACAGTTCTTTATCGCACGTCTCGCTTAACTCTCTTCCGGCTTCTTGCTTCTTGGCAAGGTCTTCCCATTTTACTGTTGAAATGGCTAGCTGTAACCGTAAATTCTATTCAAACACTTTCTTTTATCGCCTTCTCTTCTTCTCTTTCGGCTTCTTGCTTCTTGGCAAGGTCTTCCATTTTCCTGTTGAAATGGCTAGCTGTAACTTTAAGTTCTATGCTAACAGTTTCTTTATCGCACTTCTCGCTTAAGTCTCTTCCTTCTTCTTGCTTCTTGGCAAGGTCTCATCATTATACTGTTGAAATGGCTAGCTGTAACCGTAAATTCTATGCTAACACTTTCTTTATCGCACTTCTCGCTTAACTCTCTTCCGGATTCTTGCTTCTTGGCAAGGTCTCACCACATTTACTGTTGAAATGGCTAGCTGTAACTCTTATGCTAAATTCTATACTAACACTTTCTTTTATCGCACTTCTCGCTTATATCTCTTCCGGCTTCTTGCTTCTTGGCAAGGTCTCACCATTTTACTTTTGAAATGGCTAGCTGTAATCGTAAATTCTATGCTAACAGTTTCTTTTATCGCACGTCTCCTTAACTCTCTTTCGGCTTCTTGCTTCTTGGCAAGGTCTCACCATTTTACTGTTGAAATGGCTAGCTGTATTTCCGTAATTCTATGCTAACAGGATCGTTTCTTTTATGGCACGTCTCGCTTAACTCTCTTCCGGCTTCTTGCTTCTTGGCAAGGCTCACCATTTTACTGGTGAAATGGCTAGCTGTAACCGTAAATTCTATGCTAACAGTTTCTTTTATCTGCGTCTCGCTTAACTCTCTTTCGGCTTCTTGCTTCTTGGCAAGGTTTCACTATTTTACTGTTGAAATGGCTAGCTGTAATCGTAAATTCTATGCTAACAGTTTCTTTTATCGCACGTCTCTCGCTTAACTCTCTTCCGGCTTCTTGCTTCTTGGCAAGGTCTTCCCATTTACTGTTGAAATGGCTATCTGTAACCGTAATTCTATTCAAACACTTTCTTTTATCGCCCTTCTCGCTTAACTCTCTTGACTTCTTGCTTCTTGGCAAGTTCTTCCCATTTTTCTGTTGAAATGGCTAGCTGTAACTTTAAGTTCTGTGCTAACAGTTTCTTTTATCGCACTTCTCGCTTAAGTCTCTTCCTTCTTCTTGCTTCTTGGCAAAGTCTCATCATTATACTGTTGAAATGGCTAGCTGTAACCGTAAATTCTATGCTAACACTTTCTTTTATCACCTTCAACACTCTCTTCGGATTCTTGCTTCTTGGCAAGGTCTCACCCATTTACTGTTGAAGCTGGCTAGCTGTAACCGTAAATTCTATGCTAACACTTTCTTTTTTAATAACACTTCTCGATTAACTCTTCCTTCTTCTTGTTTCTTGGAAAGGCCTCATCATTATACTGTTGAAATGGCTAGCTGTAACCGCAAATTCTATGCTAACACTTCTTTTATCGCACTTCTCGATTAACTCTGTTTCGGTTTCTTGCTTCTTGGAAAGGTCTCATCATATTTACTGTTGAAATGGCTAGCTGTAACCGTAAATTCCATGCTAACACTTTCTTTTATCGCACTTCTCGATGAACTCACTTCTTCTTCTTGCTTCTTGGAAAGGCCTCATCATTATACTGTTGAAATGGCTAGCTGTAACCGTAAATTCTATGCTAATAGTTTCCTTTATCGCACTTCTCGCTTAACTCTCTTCCTTCTTCTTGCTTCTTGGAAAGGCCTCATCATTATACTGTTGAAATGGCTAGCTGTAACCGTAAATTCTATGCTAAGACTTTCTTTTATCGCACTTCTCGCTTAACTCTCTTCCGGCTTCTTGCTTCTTGGCAAGGTCTCACCATTTTACTGTTGAAATGGCTAGCTGTAACCGTAAAATTCTATGCTTACAGTTTCTTTCATCGCACTTCTCGCTGAACTCTCTTTCGGCTTCTTGCTTCTTGGCAAGGTCTCACAATTTTACTGTTGAAATGGCTAGCTGTAACCGTAAATTCTATGCTAACACTTTCTTTTATCGCACTTCTCGATTAACTCTGTTTCGGCTTCTTGCTTCTTGGAAAGGTCTCATCGTATTTACTGTTGAAATGGCTAGCTGTAACCGTAAATTCTATGCTAAGACTTTCTTTTATCGCACTTCTCGCTTAACTCTCTCCATTCTTCTTGCTTCTTGGCAAGGTCTCACCATTTTACTGTTGAAATGGCTAGCTGTAACCGTAAAATTCTATGCTTACAGTTTCTTTTATCGCACTTCTCGCTGAACTCTCTTTCGGCTTCTTGCTTCTTGGCAAGGTCTCACCATTTTACTGTTGAAATGGCTAGCTGTAACCGTAAATTCTATGCTAACAGTTTCTTTTATCGCACGTCTCGCTTAACTCTCTTCCGGCTTCTTGCTTCTTGGCAAGGTCTCACTATTTTACTTTTGGAATGGCTAGCTGTAACCGTAAATTCTATGCTAACAGTTTCTTTTACCGCACGTCTCGCTTAACTCTCTTCCGGCTTCTTGTTTCTTGGCAAGGTCTCACCATCTTACTGTTGAAATGGCTAGCTGTAACCGTAAATTCTATGCTAACACTCTCTTTTATAGCACTTCTCGCTTAACTCTCTTCCGGCTTCTTGCTATTTGGCAAGGTCTCATCATTATACTGTTGAAATGGCTAGCTGTAACCGTAAATTCTATGCTAACACTTTCTTTTATCGCACTTCTCGCTTAACTCTCTTCCGGCTTCTTGCTTCTTGGCAAGGTCTTACCATTTTACTGTTGAAATGGCTAGCTGTAACCGTAAATTATATGCTAACAGTTTCTTTTATCGCACTACTCGCTTATATCTCTTCCGGCTTCTTGCTTCTTGCTTCTTGGAAAGGTCTGATCATTATATTGTTGAAATGGCTAGCTGTAACCGTAAATTCTATGCAAACACTTTCTTTTATCGCACTTCTCGCTTAACTCTCATTCGGCTTCTTGCTTCTTGGCAAGGTGTCCTCATTTTAATATTGAAATAGTTAGCTGTAACCGTAAATTCTATGCTAACACGTTCTTTTATCGCCCTCCTAGCTTAACTCTGTTCCGGCTTCTTGCTTCTTGGAAAGGTCTCACCATTTTACTGTTGAAATGGCTAGCTGTAAACGTAAATTCTATGCTAACAGTTTATTTTATAGCACTTCTCGCTTAACTCTCTTCCGGCTTCTTGCTTCTTGCAAAGGTCTTATCATTATACTGTTGAAATGGCTAGCTGTAACCGTAAATTCTATGCTAATAGTTTCTTTTATCGCACTTCTCGCTTAACTCTCTTTCGGCTTCTTGCTTCTTGGAAGGTCTCACCATTTTACTGTTGAAATGGCTAGCTGTAACCGTAAATTCTATGCTAACAGATTCTTTTATCGCACTTCACGCTTATATCGCTTCTTGCTTCTTGCTTCTTGGCAAGGTCGCATCATTATACTGTTGAAATGGCTAGCTATAACCGTAAATTCTATGCTAACACTTTCTTTTATCGCCCTTCTCGCTTAACTCTCTTTCGGCTTCTTGCTTCTTGGCAAGTTCTCATCATTATACTGTTGAAATGGCTAGCTGTAACCGTAAATTCTATGCTAACACTTTCTTTTATCGCACTTCTCGCTTAACTCTCTTCCGGCTTCTTGCGTCTTGGAAAGGTCCCACCATTTTACTGTTGAAATGGCTAGCTGTAACCGTAAATTCTATGCTAACACTTTCTTTTATCGCACTTCTCGCCTAACTCTCTTCCGGCTTCTTGCTTCTTGGAAAGGTCCCAACATTTTACAGTTGAAATGGCTAGCTGTAACCGTAAATTCTATGCTAACAGTTTCTTTTATCGCACTTCTCGCTTAACTCTCTTCCGGCTTCTTGCTTCTTGGAAAGGTCCCACCATTTTACTGTTGAAATGGCTAGCTGTAACCGTAAATTCTATGCTAACACTTTCTTTTATCGCACTTCTCGCTTAACTCTCTTTTGGCTTCTTGCTTCTTGGCAAGGTCTTACCATTTTACTGTTGAAATGGCAAGCTGTAACCGTAAATTCTATGCTAACACTTTGTTTTATCGCACTTCTCGCTTAACTCTTCGGCTTCTTGCTTCTTGGAAAGGTCTCACCATTTTACTCTTGAAATGGCTAGCTGTAACCGTAAATTCTATGCTAACACTTTCTTTTATCGCACTTCTCGCTTAACTCTCTTTCGGCTTCTTGATTCTTGGAAAGGTCTTATCATTATATTTTTGAAATGGCTAGCTGTAACCGTAAATTCTATGCAAACACTTTTTTTATCGCCCTTCTCGCTTAACTCTCTTCCGGTTTCTTGCTTCTTGGAAAAGTCTCACCATTTTAATGTTGAAATGGCTAGCTGTAACCGTAAATTCTATGCTAACACTTTCTTTTATCGCACTTCTCGCTTAACTCTCTTTCGGCTTCTTGATTCTTGGAAAGGTCTTATCATTATATTTTTGAAATGGCTAGATGTAACCGTAAGTTCTATGCTAACACTTTCTTTTATCGCACTTCTCGCTTAACTCTCTTTCGGCTCCTTGCTTCTTGGAAAGGTCTCACCATTTTACTGTTGAAATGGCTATCTGTAACCGTAAATTCTATGCTAACAGTTTCTTTTATCGCACGTCTCGCTTAACTCTCTTCCGGCTTCTTGCTTCTTGGCAAAGGTCTTATCATTATATTTTTGAAATGGCTGGATGTAACCGTAAGTTCTATGCTAACACTTTCTTTTATCGCACTTCTCGCTTAACTCTCTTTCGGCTTCTTGATTCTTGGAAAGGTCTTATCATTATATTTTTGAAATGGCTAGATGTAACCGTAAGTTCTATGCTAACACTTTCTTTTATCGCACTTCTCTTAAGCTCTCTTTCGGCTTCTTGCTTCTTGGAAAGGTCTCACCATTTTACTGTTGAAATGGCTATCTGTAACCGTAAATTCCATGCTAACCCTTTCTTTTATCGCACTTCTCGCTTAACTCTCTTTCGGCTCCTTGCTTCTTGGAAAGTTCTTATCATTATATTTTTGAAATGGCTAGCTGTAACCGTAAATTCTATGCTAACACTTTCTTTTATCGCACTTCTCGCTTAACTCTCTTTCGGCTTCTTGCTTCTTGGCAAGGTCTCATCATTATACTGTTGAAATGGCTAGCTGTAACCGTAAATTCTATTGTAACAGTTTCTTTTATCGCACTTGAGGGACTCTCTTCCGGATTCTTGTTTTCCGGTTAACTTTGATCTTCAAAAAATTAAATGTAATATCTAGCGTTAACTTTTGGCATCTTAATTCTTGGCTTTTTATTGCTTTCTTTCCTTAATTTGTTGTGGAGTAGTTTTCGCACTGAAGGTTATAATCGTGCTAATGTCGGTTGCTAATCGACTTAACGCACCCTAAATGTTAGGAACTTGGTAATCTTCCACTGAAAGCTGACTCCTTAGTATTCGGCTAATTGCCGACTAATATCAACTGCCTAGTATTTCTACTGAACTCTAATAGAATTCTAAAGAACTCTCTAGAACTCCTAAGAACTTCCTAAGAACTTCCCAAGAACGTCTCGAGTTAACTACCTGTTAACTCTTATTAATATAGGAGGGAGAGTCCATTATCTGAGGAATAGGTGTGTTTCACCATAACAATAGCATTTTTCTTTCCCCACCCCATAGTCTCTAACACTGAGTAACCCCTTGCATCTTAGTGGCTTATTGGCTTGCATGTGGTGGAATGATAAAAAAAATCGAGGTAGGTTATGCGTTGTTTTTTTTTCGGTCCCTCTTGCCTTCAGGGTGTTCTATGAGTATCAAATTTTCATTGTCAGAATTCTTTTCTTTCATGTGCCGTATCCCTTCAGAACGTAGGCGATCATGATTTTCCACTTGCCTCGACTTGACAAATCGGGGAGCCGAGTTCGAATTCCAGTTGAATTCATTGCATTCACTTACGCGCAAATACCCTTGTGAAAGGTATTAATACTTCTCTTCCCTCCAGTTATGGGTTAAATGACAGGACAGATTGGGTTCTATAACCTTGGCTTGCAACTAGTCTATCGCAGAAAGCAATGGCAACCTACTGCGGGAAAATCTTCTGTCCAGTCAGTCATGTTTCTTTCGTGACATGATCACCCAAGCGTGTTTCACGTATGGCACTTAACTAACTGATCTCTCCTAAATCCCGCTCCGCCATCTATTTGCTTAAGCCTATCAAATATATCTTGCGCTGATTTTTCACGTTTTTTTTTCTATCTGTCTGTCCTGTGAGTATTAGATTCTTCAAACCTTCCGTCCACATTACGTGTCCCAGGAACTTCAACTCTAGCCCTTTGAAATACTTCTTGTTTTTATTTTTTGAAATGCGTCTTTCGCCATGTTAATTCCTCTTCGGATATCAGAAACATACTTTCCATTCTCTGTCAGAACGCTTAGATATTTAAATTTCTTTACTTGATTTGTTTTATTTTCTTCGTCATGTAGTTGGCATTTTGGAGTTTTCTTTGGATTGATGATCAGCCTTTGAGATTTGAAAAAGAAATCACTCGACCGGCGGTCAAGAGCGAGGGAAAATTTACTTGTCCCAAAAGCATTTTACTCGGCCGACTACATTTTCTTAAACAACCTTACATAGTAAATCGCTGACGGAAAACAAAAACTGAAATTTTAATTGAATTTTCGAACGTGTTAGAAAGGATTTAAAAAATTTAAGAAAATAATAACAAAATTTGATCGTTCCTCTTAATAATAGCATAAACATTTTGATGATAAAACTTTGTTTTTATTAAGTTTGAGCCCTTTTAACATCATGATATACTTTTTTTTTTGGCAATTGAGTGGAGGTACCTAAATTCATAGTTACTTTCTTCTGTTTGACTACAACCTCCATCTCATAGATGATGAAAAAAATTACAAATCTGATTTTCTCAACGATTTTCTATAAAAAATTACTTATAATTCGTATAATTTGTTCTTTGGTGCGTGGTTGAAAGAAGTATGGGTATTTATTGTTTCTTTCTTCCAAATGTTCGTTTTTACTTTTCGTAAGCGGGGAGTCACGGATAACATTATCCAAATGAGTTTCTAAAAATCTATGAGCGTCTTTAATCTGGGCGATAGAAACATTTTGGCTCTACTCTGGAAGCGTTAATTAAACGACCGAGACTTGTGAATCTTCAATGGCATACTTTTGAGATGTAAAAGATAGATTTTTTTTTCATTGCGAGATTTTTAAATCGACCGCGGGCGAATAAAGCAATAATCTTTAATCGCCCAATTAGGGTTTTAATCAACCGAGTCGATCGGGCGAGTGAAATCTCAAAGGCTGTTGATGACCATAGATTCAGTTTTCTGGAAGCTTATGCTCTGTATTTTCTTCTCGCTTTCTCATGCTACCTTCTGTCACTGGTGAGCAGGGGTTTATAGCGGGAGGAGAGGGAAGACAGAAAAGAAAAGAAAAGAAAACGGTGCAGGGTATGTTGATAAAAGGGTGAGAGAGGGGTAGGAGTAAAGGAAATAGAAGATGGCAATTGATGTTGCACCTTTGGAGATACTATCAGGGAAGCAAGCATGGTGAGCGAAGTTCCACAGGTGGGAAGTGCGAGAAAAGAAACTGGTAGAGAAGAAGTGATGATTACATTTGCCTATTTTGACGATAAAAGGGTAGAACTTATAGGACTGTGCAAAAGTATTAGGACAAGAACTATTTTATCTTTTATAAGGCGTCAAAATAAAGTTTAAAATCACCCCTGTCCTAACACTTTTGCACACTATCGGTAGTGTGCAAAAGTATTAGGACAGGGGTAATTTTCCTAAAAACCTCACTGAAATTTAAATACAGGGTGAAAAGCCAAGTAAACTAATAAATATTGATTATTTAAAACTAGGTGTAAAAAATGTATTAAAAAGATGTTATATTTAATTTTTCCTATTTTCTATTAAACAAGTTATTTTGAAACTACTCTATTGAACATCTATGGGATATTTTGGATAAAAAAAATTGATACATCTAATGTTACCTTGTATGACGCACTTTGAGAACAAATACAAGCTGCTTGGCAGGAGATACCATTAGATACACTGAAGAAGCTTTTGATGTCAATGCCTGACAGAATGAAGCCTGTGATCAAAGCAAAAGGTTGTTATACTAAATATTAAATTTATTTTGTAACAAGTATTGTTTTCCTTATTAAAGCATTTGTTGAATAAATCCAATAAAATTACTTTAATTAAATTGTTTATTTTCTGACAATATGTCTCATAAAAGATAAAATAGTTCTTGTTCTAATACTTTTGCACAGTACTGTATTTCTTAATAATATACATCATATCCCCATGACTTTAATAAAGGGATGTGTACAACATATCTGGAATGTTGTCCGCTGCGACAATCACTTGAGGAAAGCCGGAGAGTAGGGCGGTCGGTCGAAATGAAGTGTAAAATAAGTCATGAAACCTGACAGGGAAACTGGTTCTAAAGAAATATATTAAAAACTGGTTATAAAGAAATATAATAAAAACTAGTTCTAAAAAATATAATAAAAACTGGTTTTAAAGAAATATAATAAAAACTGGTTTTAAAGAAATATAATAAAAACTCGTTATAAACAAATATAATAAAAACTGGTTCCTAAAAAATATAATAAAAACTGGTTCTAAAGAAATACAATAAAAACTAACTCTAAAAATATAATAAAAACTGGTTCTAAAGAAATATAATAAAAACTGGTTCTAAAAAATATAATAAAAACTGGTTCTAAAGAAATACAATAAAAACTAACTCTAAAAATATAATAAAACTGGTTCTAAAGAAATATAATAAAAACTGGTTCTAAAAATATAATAAAAACTGGTTCTAAAGAAATACAATAAAAACTAACTCTAAAAATATAATAAAAACTGGTTCTAAAGAAATATAATAAAAACTGACTCTAAAAATATAATAAAAACTGGTTCTAAAGAAATACAATAAAAACTGACTCTAAAAATATAATAAAAACTGGTTCTAAAGAAATACAATAAAAACTGATTCTAAAAAATAATAAAAGTTAGTTCTAAAAATATAATAAAAACTGGTTCTAAAGAAATACAATAAAAACTGATTCTAAAAATATAATAAAAATTGGTTCTAAAGAAATATAATAAAATGTGGTTCTAAAAAATATAATAGTGACAAGAAGTTGTCTTATAAAATCTAACCAGAAACATTTCAATGGATCTGAAGAGACTTTCTGGATTAAAGAAAAAAAAAAGCGTAGGTCAGTAATTCACACATTGAAAAAGATTGACATTGTAATGGCGCATAGGAAAAATCACATGACAGCAGCAGAAGTTTTAAGAGATTTTTACAATAAAAAGAAAGTATAAAGACATTCACACAATGACAAACATCAACCTTGTAATGACGCATAGAAAAGGTAGCGAAACAACAGAAAGGTTTTGAAAGAATAAAGAGAAAGTTCAAGTGTGTTGTTCACACAATGACAAATACATTGCAATGACAGACAGAAAAAAATCACATGCAATTAAAACAGGGTTGAATATTTAAAAAAAATATTTTTAATTAGTTACATTATTTACATTGTTCTGACTATTTTCCTCATCTTTATTGTTATATTCATGAAGTTTCGGCTATTGTACGCTCCGGTTTTCTTCAGGTAATATAGGCTGAAATTTCACCCTTTATTTATTCCACGTGGTTAGATTGTTCTAGTTCCACGTTTCATGCCTTTTTTTGATGTCTCAGTTTTAGTTATTTCCCGAAGGTAACTGAACTCTTCAAATTTTTGTTCGTATTTGCTGTGGGTAGGTATTGAACTCACTATTCTTTATTCGAATCACTTTTAGATTACTTCAGCCAACACTTTTACTCACTGGGCCAAGTGGGGACAAAATGGATAAAAGTAACTAAGTGACTTGACTCAAAGAGTTTGGGAGTTCAATACCTGGCCACGGTAGAAGCGAACAAAACATTGGTTCGTTATCAAGGTTAATTATTTAATGCCTCATGTCATTATAAAAGTAAGATCTACCGCCTGATATAATAAAAATCTTGCACCGTGGAGCAAATTAAGCGGAGAGACAGCCTGGTAACAGGTCAGGGTACCTGGCAGAAGGATCTGACGTTGCAATACCCGAAATCCGTAACGAAGCCAGAATAACATCATTGATGACCTCTACCGTTGCATTTTGTAAATATGTTTCAAGAATACTGAGATATCCCAAAAAGGCATATCACATGGAACTAGAATAATCAATTCTAGCAGACGAAATAAACATTTCAGTTCGAAACTCCAACGTATATCACATAAAAATAAAGCCGTACAGTACAACGGTCGAAACGACGTGCATTTAACAATAAAGATGAGGACAATAGTTCGAGCAATGGGAACAGTGTAATGAGTTAAAATACGTAATCCCAGAAATATATATAGATTTTTAATTTTAAATAAAATCAGTTGTTTATACGTTGACATAGACATCGCGAAAGAACCAAATATAAAAATGTTTTGCTGTTATGAAGTAAAGATATTACGATAATTGGCAAAAAATATTTAATCTCGCTGCCGATCTTGAGAGGGATCTACATTCTGGGGTGGATTGGTGGTAAGAAGTGGCTTGTAAATTTCAATGCGTCTAAGACCAAGCTGCTGTCTGTCAATCATCACAAGCAACCTCTCCTGCATCCCATAAGCATGGACCAAGCGAGTCTCCCTGAGAGCACTACACTGCGCCTCCTCGGCCTTACCCTCTCTTCCGATCTCAAGTGGAACCACGACATTGAGTCAATAGCTAAATCCACTGCTAGGAAGGTTGGGTCACTGTGTCGGTCCAGGATGTTTTTCCCGCCTGAATCCATCCTGCATATATACAAATCAATCATTCGTCCGTGCATGGAGTACTGCTGTCATATATGGTCAGGCGCCCCTGCTGTTCATCTCAGTATTCTTGACAGGCTCCAAAGGAGAACGAGTAATGTAACGGGAAAGTGGCTGGAGTCGAGCCTGTTTTATAAATACTTTCATGTATTTATAGAATAAATCCCTTTCCTTGTTTTATAAATACTTTCATGGCCTCTGCTCTGATGAACTTAAGTCACTGGTGCCTCGGCAATAGGTGTTTACTCGTGCAACCAGACTGGCAACTGGGTCTCACCCATTCACAGTTAGATCAACCAAATGCAGACAGTTTTACTCCTGCAGCTTTTTTCTCGCGCTTCCCGCCTGTGGAACTCGCTTCCATGTTCTTGCTTTCCTGACGGCTACAACCTCCAGGAATTTAAATGCAATGTCAATACTCATCTCTTAACCATTTGACTCTAGTTCTTTCTACATCACCCTGTATATCTTTTCCTTTGCAACTGTCATCGCACCTGTATTCCCATTCTTCTTTTGATCCTTTCTAACTGGTTCGTCTTTCGTTTCAGTCTCTTCACTCTCTATCTAATCCTTTTCCTCTTATGTAGCCCCCTGCACATCAGTGGCGTTACCGCCTTGCTCGGGGTGATACGATTAAAAATTCTTTATATTTTTGTCAAAATATCGAGGTAGTCATCGCTATTTTTTAATTCTTGCTCTCAATTTGAATTAAGAACTTAAACCTGTTTACTTGCTAGTTTATATATTTTCCAGTGAAATAAAATATGGCTATCTGTACTTGCAATTCCATGTATCTTCAATTTGAATTCAAATACGAACATCAGGACTTGCAACTTCTCGTATTTTCAATTTAAGTTCAAATAATGCCATCTGTACTTGAAATTCCTTGTATCTTCAAAAGAAGTTCAAAATGGCCATCGTATTCCTCGTATCTTCAATTTAAATTCAAATATGGCCATCAGTACTTGCAATATTTTTGTGTCTTTAATTTGAATTCAAATATGGACATCAGTACTCGCAGTTTATCGTATCTTCAAATGGAACTCAAATATGGCCATCAGTACTTGCAATTCCTCGTATCTTCAATGTGAATACAAATATGACCATCTGCACATGCAATTCCTGTTATCTTCAATTTAATTCAAATATGTCGATCAGTACCTGCAATATAAATTGTATCTTCAATTTGAATTCAGATATCGCCACCTGTATTAGCAATTCCTCGTATCTTCAATTTAAATTCAAATATGGACATCTGTACTTGCAATTCCTTTTATTTTCAATTTGAATTCAAGAGAGAAAGCACGTAAAATTCTTGTCATATAAGACGTTTTGTCTTATGATACGAAACGCAATGCCAGAGATAATAAAGACGGAAGGAAATACTAATTCGGAAAGATCTTTGTATAATACGCTAATCTTTGTATAATACGCTATCTCAGAAATTTCAGCCGATTAATAAGTCTGACTTTTTAACAACTATTTTCTTAAGTTCTGCATGGTGTTCCTGATGTCGGAACACGTCGGAATTCTCATTAACTATATTTCTTTTACGCCTCACAGGTTAAACATGGTTTAGTCGAAAGAAGAATGGATTGTTTTCTTTTTATGGGGTCTGTTAAAGAAGGTGTACTCAATGAAAATTACAGACGCAACACATTTGATTAAACGCATTAGAGGTGAATGTGCTAAAATTGGCGGTAATAAGCACTGAAGGATCATAACAGACTGAATCTTGCGATCAATGGCGGTTATTAGGACAAACGAAGAGAAAGAGAGAGAGAGAGAGAGAGAGAGAGAGAGAGAGAGAGATATCAGACGACAGAATGTTATTAGATCGAGATCCTTTGAACCTTACAAAGCATATCAACTTTTTTTTATCGCAAATGACGGAAACCATATTGGGGATGTTATTTGTGAATATTCAAATTCAATATTATCATCTTGAAAATTTAATTCCTTGAAAATATGAATTTTTTCCTATGTGTCCAGACTTTACAGACACCCTATATGAACGTGTCTCCCATCTTTTTTCTTTTTATATTGCCTACATCAGGCTTGCACAATTTAAAAACAAATATAGGGGTTCATATTGATTACAGAAAATAACCGCTGGCTGCAAGAGTAAATTATTTTAGCGTAAATTGACGGGTATGAGTGAGATAAAAATTTTCCCGCCAACCCCTTCTCTATACATCTGCTTAAAAAAAAATCTTCTTGCTTTCTCCTTTTATAGCCACCTTTCTTTATATAAAGAGAAAGGTGGCTATAGAAGGAGAGCAAGAAGATTTTTTCTTTATCTATGGAGAGCTAACATGACTAATCCGATACAAAGACAGTAAAATATTAGCTGAGTGAAGTCAGGCTTCCACAAAACTTATTTCTTTTCGCGATAAGTTATTCTGATGAACATAAAGAATTACTATCTTGTAAAGCCTTCGCGGGCCACATTAAGTCATCAGATGACCACATGCAGCCCCCGGGCCGTATGGTTGGGTCACTGTGTTGGGCCAAGATGTTTTCCCGCCTGAATCCATCCTGCATATATACAAATCAACCATTCGTTTGTCTGCTCTATAAATATTTTCATGGCTTCTCTTCAGATCAGGTCTACATTTGTGATGTTTGTTTTTTTTAACACAAGATTTCGGCTGAGTTATTCTTTAGCCTTCCCGCATTGTCAGCAGTCCTGAGATTAACAATTTGTTTTTATTATTCCTTATCAATTTTAGGCTGCTGTTTGATTAATTTATTTTGGTTCGAATTCTAGTTGAATTCCTTGCATTCACTTACGAGCAAATACCCTTGGAAAAGGTATTAATCTGTCTGTTCCCTTCAGTTATGGGCTAAATAACAGGATAGATTGGGTTCTATAGCCTTGGTTGGCAACCAATCTACCGCAGAAAGTAATGACAACCTACTGCGGGATACTTCTGCCCAGTCAGTCATGTCTCTTTCTAGACATGATAGCCCAAGCGTGTATCATATGTGGCACTTAACTGATTGAATATAATAGTTAGAAACATGATTAAGGCTTCTACTGGCATAAAATGGGGATCGTTTTTTTTTGTTATGAAGTAATAAACTGATCCCCCTCTTATTACTACTTAATAATATCTATCTTCTCTCTCTAGCTATGAATCAAATAACAGGACAGATTGGGTTCTATAGCCTTGGTTGGCAACCAATCTACCGCAGAAAGTAATGACAACCTACTGCAAGATAATCTTCTGCCCAGTCAGTCATGACTCTTTCGCAGACATGATCGCCCAATCGTGTATTACGTATCATTAATAGTATAATAGATATCTTCTCTCTCTAGCTATGAGTCAAATAAAAGGACAGATTGGGTTGTATAGCCCTGGTTGGCAAGAAATCTACCGCAGACAACCTACTGCGAGATAATCAATCTGCCCAGTCAGTCATCTTCTGTTCGGGACATGATCGCCCATTCGTTTATCATGTATGACGCTTAACTAACTGAATAAGATAAAATATATTACTTTCAAATTCTACAAATACTTTCACGGCTTTTGCTCCAATGAACTTAGCTCACTGGTGCCCCCTATATATAAATTTACTCGAGCCACAAGATTAGCAACTAGGTCCCACCCTTTTACTGTAAAACCAATAAATTATAAACGCAAATTCTTGTTGTCTGATTAATTTGTTTTGGTTATTCCTAATTTATTTAAGGCTGCTGTCTGCAATTTTCGTTTCGATATTTACTTTCTTCCGATTTTATGGCAAATTTTTGATTTGTTCCCCGAAGGCCTTTACCCCTTCAAATCTTTCCAAAACATCCTTATTTCCGTGCAAAAGTAAATGTCAAAGTGGACAGTTATCACGTAACAGTTCATTGCTGTTTTCTTTGTTTCCAACTATTTGAAAAATTTGAATATTTGAAAAAATTCAAAAGAAAATATATAAGACTATTTTGTCTCTAACGTTTAACACAACTTGTTTAAAAGAAAAGATGCTGCCAAAATATACGTACTTTAAACGTCTAAAGAATATATCGGCCGAAATTATGGGTTAATGACAGTAGGTAGATAAACAAAACAAAACATCTGATAAAATTGAGGAGGTTGATTCCGAATTTTGACTCATTGTTGTCCCTTGTACAACACAACTTAGAATATAATTACATAAAATATCCTAACAACGAAACCCCCTAAAAATGACTAATGAAACATGTACAAAAGAAAGATTACTGCATATATATATATATATATATATATATATATATATATACTACCGTGCAAAAGTATTAGGACAAGAACTATTTTATCTTTTATGAGGCATATTAACAGAAAATAAACAATTTAATTAAAGTCATTTTATTTGATTTATGCAACAAATGCTTCAACAAGTAAAAATACTTGTTACAAAATAAATTTCATATTTAGTATAATAGACTTTTGCTTTGATCAGAGCCTTCATTCTGTCATGCATTTACATCACAAGCTTCTTTAATGTATCTAATGGTACCTCCTATATATATATATATATATATATAGTCCTGTGCAAAGGTATAAGGTCAAGAACAATTTTATCTTTTATGAGGCATCAAAATAAAGTTTAAAATCACCCCCGTCCTAACACTTCTGCACCCTATCGGTAGGGTGCAAAAGTATTAGGACAGGGGGTAATTTTTCTAAAAACCTCACAAATTCAAATACAGGTTAAAACGCCAAGTAAATTGCTAATAAATATTGATTATTTAAAACTAGATGTAAAAGAAATGTATTAAGAAAAAACGTTATATTTAATTTTTCCTATTTACTATTAAACAAGTTATTTTGAAATTACTCATTATTTTATTATCCTTGGATATGACCGACTTTTTTCTTATTACCCCCCCCCCCCACTCCCTCTCGAATTGATAAATCTAATGTTACTTTTCAAGACACACTTTGGGAACAAATACAAGCTACTTGGCAGGAGATACCATTAGATACATTGAAGAAGTTTATGATGTCAATGCCTGACAGAATGAAGACTGTGATCAAAGCAAAAGGCTATTATACTAAATATTAAATTTATTTTTTTGTAACAAGTATTTTTTCTTGTTAAAGCATTTGTTGAGTAAATCCAATTAAATTACTTTAATTAAATTGTTTATTTTCCGTCAATATGCCTATATATTTATATTTAGAAGTCTACCATTCGTCCCATCGCAGCAACTTAGCTTCCCTGGAACTTTTCTGTAAATCCTTTCATCGTAATTGTTTTGATGAACCTCCTCCTATGGTCAGTCAGTTAAGTGCCATACATGAAAAACGCCTGGGCGATCATGTCTCGAAAAAGACACGACTGACTGGGCAGATGATTATCCCGCAGTAGGTTGCCATTGCTTTCTGCGGTAGACTGTTTGCCGACCAAGGCTATAGAACCCAATATGTCCTGTTATTTAACCCTATAACTGGAGGGAAGAGACGGATTAATACCTTTCCCAAGGGTATTTGCGCGTAAGTGAATGCAAGGAATTCAACTGGAATTCGAACTCTGCTCTCCGATTTCTCGTTCCAAGCCTAATGGTTCGTAGACTATATGAATTTAAGCGCAGCACTAGATTGGTGGCTAGGTCTCATGAATTCACAATAGAAGTGTCTAGATGTAACTCTAAGTTCTATGCTAACATTTTCTTCTATTGTTAGTCCTTACATGGCATCTTGGCTTCGGCCCATTTTTCATCAGCGTAACGTAGCTTCCCTGGGCCTTTTTTATTAATCCTTTCATTGTAATTGTTCTGATTGACTTTCCTCTATGGTAAGTAGACATTATGAATTTAAGCACAGTACTAGATTAGTAGCAAGGTTTCATGATTTTACAGGTGAAATGGCTAGACGTAACCGTAAGTTCTGTGTTAACAGTTCCATCTTGGGCACTTCTTGTTTGAGAAACTCGTTTGTGCTTTCTTGCTTCCCAATCAACGTTGATCTTCAAAATTTTAAGTGCAATGTCAATTGTTATCTTCTGTCTTCTTAATTCCTCTTCTTTTAATGCTCCCTTTTTAATAGTGTTTTTGTTCTCATATTCGATCACACTCAGAAATCTCTTGTGACTTAGTGGATCTATCTATCTATCTATCTATCTATCTATCTATCTATCTATCTATCTATCTTAAAGTGAAAGATTTTGGGATGCACCGATTTTTCTTTTAAAAAAGTTCGACTACAAAATCTATTTGTATATCTAAGAAAATTGTTTTTTACTTGGCAAAGATGCAAGTATAATCCGGAACGTCTACTGGAAAGAAGCCGTCTGCATACGAATCGAAACCGAATTCAACAAAATAAACATTTACAGCGACGCCATGCTAACCGAACAAAACGCCCAATCAAATTTTATTACAGCTGAGCACAATCTTCACATCTATAACAGCAAAATTGTGTATACTCAGAAAAATATCCAAATACTCAGAATATTCTATCTCAGAATATCAGTAAAATATTTCGTCTAAATTACAGACAGAAAATGTGTCTTTCCTTGGGGTCTGCTTGTAGATTAAACCCCTTTTAAAACACATTTCTAGTGGAACATATTTTAAGAGCATTAATTTGGATGATTTTATTTTTATCAATAATATACACGGAAAAGAATGAAATACAATATTGTGTTTGTACATAATGTTAAAATAAGATTTATAACTTATCAATTTATACGTCAAATGCTGCAACCTTGACAAGGCACTAAAAGGCTAAAAAATAGTTTGTGGATTTGAATAAAGAGTCCACATAATTTAATGTTAAAGATAATATAAGCATTATTCGCGAGACTAATATGTATCGTTTGCCGTTGATTACATTAGATTTGTGTTCGTTAATATTATTCCATGCGTAGAAAGTACAGCTACTCCTCACTTAACGACCGGATTCCGTTTCAATATGGTCGGTAAAAGAGTTGTTGCTAAACGACCAAATAGATAAACAACCAGATTGATAAGCGACCAGATCGATCAACGAGCATGTCTTTAAACGAGCCTGTCTTTAAACGAGCATGTCGCTAAACGAGCCTGTCGCTACACGAGCATATCGCTAAACGAGCTGGTCGCTGAACGAGTTGGTCACTTTTTCACTTTTTTCGTTTTCATTTATTTTGAAGAAAGAGAAAACAATCGCAATCAAAAGTTTTACTTAAAACTTACTGGTTGAATTTATTATTATTTTTTTTATTTTATGAGATTTTTAAAGCTAGTCGTAAGTCCGGGGTCATTAAACGGCTAAGTCGTTAAGCGAGGAATGGCTAGAAAACGAAAACAGTTGAGCTATTCAGATCTATTCTATTCTCGATTCCTTAAATTTTTAAAATGAAAAAAAAATCATAATGATCGATAATCAATAATTATGTCAATTGGATATTCTGTATACTCCCTCCCCTACACACAGATCATTTCAGGTGACTTCTACAACGTACCGTGTTCGGTGCAATTCTCCTTCAGTGGCTTTTGTTTGATACCTGCCAAAAAATAAAAAATAAATTGAAATTAATTATAAATAGGCAGTTTTGCTTATTGAAACAATTCTACAAAAAAAAGAAAAAAAAAAAAGAAAAAAGAAAGATGGACAACAAAAACTAAAACAACTAAAAGGCAATGACCAAATCCGAGGCCTTCTCACTCCTATTGAAAGAACACCTCTCCAATTGACCATATTTTCAAGGGTGTAACCTTACTCATCACGTTTGTCGGTTGGTGCGGCTATGTAACCCATAGTCAACAAAGGAAGTCCGTTGACTCTCAAGAAAGCTGGTTTGGACGCCGACGACTCGACCGCTCAGTTTATGAATTCAGAGTTGTCCGTCTCCTAGACCGGATTGCAATCAAAGGCTACAGGACCCAATCTGTTCTGCTATTTAAGGGGTTGTAACTGTGTTGTGAATATTGACTCGGAACGACAAATCGGGGAGCCGAGTTCGAATTCCAATTGAATTCCTTGCATACACTTACGCACAACTACCCTTGGGAAAGGTATTAATCCGTCTCTCCCCTCCAATTATGGGTTAAATAATAAAGCAGATTGTGTTCTATAGCCTTGGCTAGCAACCAGTCTACCGCAGAAAGCTATGGCAACCTACTGTGAGATAACCTTCTGCCCAGTCAGTCATGTCTCGAAAGAGACATGATCGCCCAAGCATATTTCACGTATGGCACTTAACTGACTGACTGAATATAATAGTTAGAAACATGATTAAGGGTTTTACTGGTAATAAAGTAGGGGATCGGTTTTCTCTTGTTATGAAGTAATAAACTAACCCCCCTCTAATTACTACTGAATAATATAATACATATCTTCTCCCTCTAGCTATGAGTCAAATAACAGAACAGATTAAACTCTATAGCCTTGGTAGGCAACCAGTCTACCGCAAAAAGCAATCTACTGTGAGATATTCTTCTGCCCAGTCAGCATGTCTCTTTCGAGACATGATCACCCAAGCGTGTTTCACGTATGGCACTTAACTGACTGATTGATCTGTACTCACCATGATTGGTCAATTGCCAGTTGGTGTGGCTGTTTATCCCATAGGGGGAAAGACAGTTGACTCTGTAGACAGCTGGCTTAGACGGTTTGAATTCAGAGTTTTACTTTACGTAGATCGATTTACTAGCCAAGCCTATAGGACCCAGTCTATTTTACCCATAGCAGAGTGGGGTTGGTGGAAAAGATCGATTCATATTTCTCTTAAGGGTATGTGCATGTAATTGAATGTAACCAACTCGATTGGAATTCGATTACCACAAATCAATTTCTCCGCCGCGCCCCCAGACAATCTAACATACGAATATATTCTATCTTACATTAATTCCTGACCATTGACAATGCCTTTCTTCTTGATTTTCAATACATTCCTTGTAATACATGAAATATTTTTGAAAATAATTTTTTGTACATTTTATTTTTGTTCTTTAGACTTTCACTAGCATCATCGTTGCCCATGCAACTCAGAACATTTTAGTAGTAGGACTCGGTTATATAAAAAAAATAATTATATAAAAAATTATTGTTTAAAAAATCTATTTTCTTTTGTTTTGCGTAAAACGTGATTTGATGTTTTGTGTAACACTGTAAACAACATTGCATTTGTTTTTGTTTCAAAATTTTGTTGACTAAATGAATTTCACATAAAAGTAAAAATTATTTATTTTGTTTTACTGAAATTAGAAATATATACACTATTACGCTCTCAGTGCAGAATTTTTTTAAAAAATATTTCTTTTGTTTCAAAATTACGGGGAAAATATTCACATTTTTTGTTGACCAAATGAATTTTTAAAACGTCGGAATAAAAATTAAATATAAAGGCTATTTTTTTTAGTTGCGTTTGACACGTGTGATTAGATTTCTGTGACGTAATCTAGCAACCATCTTAGATCTTAGATGATTTACGGAGCAAATGTAAACAATCTGCACCATTGGCCAAAAAGTGCAAAAGGGACAGTTGCTGAACTTAACTCAAAAAGTATGTGTCGATCTGGCTTCCCTGTAGATATGTGTTCCTAGAAAGTTTGAATGGCGTAGCTTAAAAAAATGTCGGCGTGCATACATTACAGTCACACAGACTCACAGATTACCTTTTATATATACAGATTAATCTGTGACAGATACAAGCAATGCATGTAATGAATTCACAACACCAGTATCACTCTTTCATGGTCAGTTTATGATCCTTTCAGCCCAAACTCGTAACTGGAAAGAAACACTGCTGTTATTAATAAAAAGAGTTGAAATAAATGCATGCAATATTTCACACTTCTTCACGGTCAGCCTATGAACTTTAAGCTGACCCTCGTAAGTAGTGCTGATATGTTTTTTTTTTTCACAGGGAAGTTAATCCTGTACAAGGCCCAGGAGCCACATGAGGTAATGGGTTGCAAAGTAAGAGTCGATTTATGCCGATAGGATAGGAAGGTAACGGTTAAATCTAAACTTGAACAGGTTAAGATTGGAGTGATCTTGGAAGCACTCTCTTGGGGGCAGGTTCCATAGAGCAGTGATTTGCTTTTGGAGTGGAATTTACTTCTCACTAATGAAATACTGTTATGGTGAAACACACCTATTCCTCAGATAATGGACCCTCCCTATGTTATGTTGAAACACACCTTTTCCTCAGATAATGGACCCTCCCTATGTTATGGTGAAACACACCTATTCCTCAGATAATGGACTCTCTCTCTGTTATGGTGAAACACACCTATTCCTCAGATAATGGACTCACTCTCCTATATTAAAAAGAGTTAATAAGTTAACGGAAGAAGCACTTGGGAAGTTCATGGGAGTTCTTGAAACTTCTATTGGAGTTCAGTAGAACTACTAGGCTGCTGATATTAGTCGGCAGTTAGCTGAATACTAAGGAGTCAGCTTTCAGTGGAAGATTTCCAAGTTCCTAACATTTTGGGTGCGTTAAGTCGATTAGCAACCGACATAGCACGATTATAACCTTCAGTGCTAAAACTATTCCACAACAAATACGGAGGGGATGAGGATGGTTTTCTACAAGTGAGTTATGGTAGAACTAAGGAATGCAGTTTGTCAGAGCACTTTCTATGTAAGTAGCGATAAAGCAGTTAGTGGCTCACCACATCCCGCCTGTGAGAGACAGGTTGGAGGGTGGAAAATAATTCTTCACCCACAATGACTCCGTGACGCTTTCGGATTCTGTCTTGTGAGACTTGTGAGTTAGGACTGGGCAGCTCACACCCTAATCTGACAACAGTACACCATTTCGAGCCTGATCTGGATCTTGTAAAGGTAGAGAACAGCATGTGGAGCGCTACAGGGGACCGACCATGTTTTTTATAGTGAGGTTCACTCTATACAAAGCCCAGGGGTCACTCAAGGTAAATGTTACAATTTATTCGGATAAGTGGTGAAGAAAACGGATAACCCTAGACTTGAACAGGTTAACTTGGGAGTCAGTTCCACAGAACGGTGACTCCCAAGAAGAAGCTGTTCGAGTGGAACGAATAGAATACGGAAGGGATGTGGCTGGTTTGCTACAATGTGAGTGTCATGGCGGGTCCTAGCCGAGACGTTTAGAACAGTCGGAACCAATAAATGAAAATCCTGTGGCCATTTTTTATGGAAGATGTGATAGAGCAGTAAGAAGCATGCCACATCCCACCTGTGTGAAAGAAGTTGGAGAGTGGAAAATAATTTGTCACCCACAAGGATTCTGAGACGCTTTTGAACTCTATCAAGAGTGGAGGGTGAGCACTGGGCAGATCTCTCCTAAATATGACAAATAGACCATTTTTGGCCTGATCTGGCTTTTGTAACGGTAGAGGATATTATGTGGAGTCAGGTTCTCACTGAAGAGGTACAGGGAGCCGACCATAAGAACGTCACAAGTAAAGGTGAACGCAGAACGTATTTATTCAAGAATATAAAAAAAATATGGTAAAATATAAATTCATGAACAAAACAAAATACAAAAAACGAAAAAGACACACAAAAAAGACGAAAAGGAAATACATAAAAATGACAACAATAAATATCAAAGCTACTTACAGAAACTTCGTGGTTTTTGTATAATGGGTTTCTGTTGGACACAGGAAGTCCGTTTCATATCACACAGATCTGAGTAGAGAATACTGTCTGACCCACATACGGAGCGGTCAATATGTGGCTTCTGGTTAGACGAGACGCTTTCTTTTTTGCAATCGAAATCACAGATGCATGTTGGGTCTTCGGAGTCTAAGTCACAGACTCCTCCATACCTGCAATTGTTTTCGTTGCACTGGGATTCTACAGGAAAAAAAGAAAGGAATACATATATATAAAACTCAACACATAATTGTACGGTTATAAATTAAGAATTTATTTTGGCAGTTGTAAAAATAAAAAACTGCTTCATTAGACGCGAAAAATTAAAAATCAATGTACCAGGATTATATATATATAAGAATAAATCTAAGTAAGAGCCAACAGACCTACCTAGGTTTCTTTCACCTAACAGGGTAAGTCGGCTCCGACTTACCCAGACGAGCCGTTAGGTGAAACATAGGTAGGTCTGTTGGCTCTTACTTAGATCTATTCTTATATATATATATATATATATATATATATATATATATATATATATATATGTGTGTGTGTGTGTGTGTATGTGTGTGTGTGTGTGTGTGTGTGCGTGTGTATTTATATATATTTAAAACTCAATACATAATTGTACGGTTATAAATCCAGAATTTTTTGTCAGTTGTAAAAATACAAACTGCCTCATTAGACCCCAAAAATTAAAATTTTTGTTTTTGACCGTTGCTGACGAATTGAAAATTTTCTTGCTGAACTGGCCATCCAACGAAATTAAATTTTGAAATTTTAAAATTTTCTTTATATATATATATATATAAAGAAAATTTCAAAATTTCAAAATTTGATATACAAAATTTGATATATACAGTAACGGCCATAATATAAGGAACGGAAACAACAAAGACATAAGTATATCTATTACTTTAAAATTAATGAATAATAAGCAATGAAATTTTTACCGAATAAAGATTAGGGTGTAATGCATAAAGATTATACAAAGTTACAAAAATTTATTCTCTCGAATCTGATCAATAACCGATATTCAGCCATCAATGTGGTTCATTTTCTTCAATTTTATTCCTGATGGATACGATAAGATTTCATGAACTTAAGTAAGGTTAGTTTATCCTTGGATGACTTATTTGACCCTGATATTGAAAATCGATATCCTATCGGGTCTGATCAAAATCAGGTTTTCAGTCCTTTGCTTTTGGTTTTTGCTTCTAGTTTGGCTCTAAGTAGGTATAATTGTAGTTCTTAGTCTCATCCATGATACCATTTACTCAGAGGATTTATTTAGCCTTCAAAATTCAGTTTGTACTCCTCACTCTTCTACTTTCTAACTAGTTTGTACTCCTCACTCTTCTACTTTCTAACTAGTTTGTACTCCTCACTCTTTTCTAATGAATCTTTTTACAGTTATGTAGCCCCCTTCACATCAGTGGCATTTCCGCCTTGCTCGGGGTGAAATGATTAAAAACAAAAAAAAGAATTTCCATATTGATGGATGATGGGATGACACTTAACACAAAAAAGCTCTTTGCCTTCCTTCAAGGGCGCCATGAGGTAAATCAGCACTGACTCTCTCAAATCAAGACTATATACAGTAACGGCCATAATATAAGGAACGGAAACAACAAAGACATAAGTATATCTATTACTTTAAAAGTAATGAATAATAAGCAATGAATTTTTTACCGAATAAAGATTAGGGTGTAATGCATAAAGACTATACAAAGTTACAAAAATTTATACAATAGTTTGTTTTTAAAATAAAGATTAAATGGAACAAAGGAAATAGGCTACTGGATAAAAGTTAAGGAACGATCTTGTTAATACTTGATTATGAACAAAATATCAACACAATATTTGGTAAACGTTCCCTTATTTTCAATGACTTTTCTGCATCGTCGACCACATAATCTAATTAATTTCTTGCAAAAATCAGCAGTGATTCCCTCTCATTCGTCTTTCAATAACTCCCATAGGTGATCCTCGTTTTTCGGGTTTCTTTTCTGAGCCCTTTATTTTTCTTTTTAAATTCATTTCTATAGTTTTATTTAGTTTTTTTCTCTTTCATTCTTCCCTTTGTATCCTTTGTGAAAATTTTGTCTGTGTGCCTATAGTGGTTTATCCATTCCTTTTCAGTTTATAGTGGGAGTCCGTTCTAGTGAAGGGTATTAGTATATTGTTGCAGGTTAACGGAATTTGGCCTCGTTGTAGATAGCCTACTATAAGTCATAAAATGATTTATAAATCAAGAAAAGCAAATTGAGTTGAAAAATAACATTATATATATACACATATCAATTAAGGTTTTTACAATTAAAGTAATACTTGAAATATAGGTTCAAAGGACGTTAAAATGTCCATGGCAATAAAATGCTGAAAAGAGAATTAATGCTTAGGAATGTGGGAGCGCTGTAAGTAAGGAATGTCTTTGATGTATTCATTCCTTAGGTCAGTAAGTAGTTTTGAGAAAGCGAAAGATAAGATGAGAGGAGTAAGGAAGGCGAACATAGTAAGCCGCTTGACTTGGGTCAAGGGAGATACTAATTACTTTCATCTCTCTCCAGTCTGGGTCCGTCTGTCTGGCGATGTTTTCTTTATCGGCTTTTTATATCTTCTTTTTGGATCGCAGCAGATCATTTGGGAATTCATATCTGTATTTGATTCTGGGCTTCTCATTGACCGATAAATAAAATTCGCGTAGGCTCGCGAACTGGAAATTTAATATTTAATTAATTTTTAGTTTTCAACCGGAAATTCTGCGCGAACCCGGATGCGCACCGACAACTTTTGGTCATTTGCTTTTCAGTTGTGAGGGTGTAAACATCCGGTCCATCGCTTTTGCTCGGTCGATATTATCACATGTCCATATGGTGTATGTCTATTCTTTATGTCTGGCTCAAGGGACATAACGCTCACGTCCCTTGCTAAAAATTGTCTTTAGAATAGTCTAAGTGAATTTAACTTACTTTTACTTTTTTAAGTTCTAAATTGGGAAAAATTAATAAATATTTTGTAAATTTATGAAAGACTTTTAGAAATATTTTTTGTGTTAGCTAAAATTTGTGATTGTATGGGTTTCTGTTCACTTTCTCTTTATTTTTCTACTCCTCCTTTCTTTTTTTCACTTGTGCAAATCTTTGTGTGCTAATTCCTACTCCTTTTTTGCGTATATATATATATATATATATATATATATATTCCTTCCCAAATAATGTTTGTGTGATTAATTCTGTCTGTGTATGAATCTCCTTCCACCTTTTTGCGTGTGTATAATTTCTTGTTTATTGTTTTATGTATATGTGATTGAATTCCTTAATGTGAATTGTGTTATGTGTATGATTTAATCTATCTATTCTCAACTTATTTCCGGTTTAAAAATCCCTCTGCTATAAACGTTTATTTAAAATATTCTATATGAAATTAATATTAAATTATTCATCAATGGTCCGAACGAGGCAATTGTAAAAGTTTTTCTTCACATGGCTGAAATAAATTATGGATTTATAACTGTTTAATTATGTGATGAGGTTTCCTCTCAATATATATATATATATATATTTTTTTTTTTCTAAACATATACTGTTAAATATAAGAGACAATTAATGTCTATTATGTTTAATCATGAGCCGTTCTAAACGTCGTAATTTGGCTTTAATTTCAGTTGAAAATAAAGCAGATATTGGAGGCCATGTACATCAAATCTAAACAACCAACACTTAATAAAATCACCTTTAAATCCAGACATAACACGTTACATTGCATTTGAATACATGGTTTGTTGTCATTTCGCGCTATCACGCGGTGTGACGTCATAGAACCACATTGCAAATTTGAGAACTGCGTTTGTTATTTTTGGTAACTGTTGCCCTTGCCTAGTTTATGTCAACACAAAATAAAATCGTCGGTGATGGTGGATGTTACTGTATTACCGTCTTAATAACCTCTTTGAAAGCTTAATAAATAAAAGATTATCCAAATGTTGGAGAATTTTTGTCTTTATTTTCAACTGAAATTAAAGCCAAAATACGACGTTTAGAACGGCTCATGATTAAACATAATAGACATTCATTGTCTCTTATATTTAACAGTATATGTTTAGAATATATATATATATATATATATATATATATATATATATATATATATATATATACTACCGGCCATAATTATTAGGCAACCCCAGTGTTTTAAAAATCAAGGTTATAGAATCAAGTCTGTTTTGCTACTTACCCATACCTGACGGGAGAAGAGATGGAGTCTTATCTTTCCCAAAGGTTTTAGCATGAAATTGAATGCAATGAACTCGAATGGAATTCGAACTCTATGTGTAGCAACTCTATGTGTAGTGATTCCAAGGTTCTCGCCAATGACGCATTCAACCAAGACAAATTAACTTCAGCTAGTTTCTAGCGCTTGCAAGATAAATCTGCCCGTGGGACTGAACTACTGACGATGATATCCATCGCTTGATTGGTGACTAGTCTTCTTCTTCTTTTATGTGTCACGTCCTTTCAGGATGTAGGCGTCCATGGCCTTCCACGTCTCCATATCCCCGGTGGCTCTTAGCACGCTTTCTCCTGTTACACCATGCAACCCTCGTTCCATCATCCAACTGATCAGATCCTTCAAATATGTTATCCGCTGCTTTCCCCTTTCTCTTTTTCCCTCTATCTGGTCTGTTAGTATCAGGTTCTCCAATCCCTCCTTCCCCATTGCATGTCCCAGGAACTTTAGTTGTCTTTTCCTGATGCTCAGTATTAATTTCCTTTTCGTCTCCATCCTTTCCAAAACCTTGTCATTGCTCACATGCTCGGTTCATGATATCCGCAGCATCCTTCTGTAGAACCACATTTCAGCTGCTTCAAGTTTTTCCTTCATCTTCGAAGATATTGTCCAACATTCACTGCCATATTGAAGAACCGACATCACATAGCAATCCAGTACACTCCTCTTTGTTTCTAGTGAAATTTTCCTGTTTCTTAATACTTTACTCGACTTCTGGAATGCTTCTTTCGCCATGCCAATTCGCCTTCGGATCTCAGTGTCGCACATTCCGTCTTCTGTTAGAACGCCTCTTAAATTTCTGTACCTGCTTGATTTTAGAGTCCCTCACCTGTAATTGGCATTTTGGTGATGACCATTCATTCGGTTTTCTTGCAGTTTATTTATAGTTCTTTCTTGTCACTCTCTTCAGCTACCTCCTGTAGGAGGTCTTGTAGTTTTCTTTCTGTGTCTGCTATCAGCACTGTATCATCTGCGTACCTTTAGTCTAGGAAAAAGAAAAATCTGAATTGAAACCAATCTGGAGAAGGTTAGGCTTCGTCGGGCTATCTTAAGCGGGAAACGCTACTGCTGCTTCGGTAGCAGTACGTGCAGTGGCCCTACGACCCTAAGAGGTTACGAGACTTGTGATCGTGAATATTTCGCGATTGTTTGATCAACAGTAGTGCCAAGCAGTCTTATCGGAAACTTCGATAAATTTTCTTTTGAAAGACCATTTCAAAACGTATCCATTAAGTTGATTCCAGAATTCACCAAGTCCTGTTCCTGGGGACAAAGACACAACAGAAATTTTAAACATCCCTTTCAGCTGACTTAAAATCTCAAAGGATATTTTCGTGAACTTACAAGACGCTTGTTTTTCTTGATATTCATCAGGTCTCACTTTCAGCGCCAAGATCTCGCGCTCAAGATAACAGCTGGTGATTCTCCCGAGATTTGATATACTTGTGATTTGTATTTACTTGGACATTCGTACCTGGCGGGATGCCTTGACCAGTTCTTTTGACTAGGAGTTTTGAGCTTCGTTGGTGTGGGCTATTAGAGTCTCGCGAGGTGTCAACATCGAGTCGTGAGTTCGACGGGGAATGAAGGAATGTTAGACAAAAGAAAAGAGAAAGAGAGAGAGAGAGAAAGAGAGAGAAAGAGAGGAATGGAGTGAAAGAGAAAAGAGAGTGAATAAAAGTAAGGAAAGAAATTGAATCGATCATTTCAAACAGTATAGTAAAAAATGGTCATGTTGAGAGAAAAAACAGAGGGTTAGTTATAAAGAGAGAGACAGAATGAGAGAGACAGAAAATGAAAGAGAAAAAAAGCGGAAGAAGGAAATAAGGAAAAGTGGGTGAATAAAATAAATATTATGGAACAGAAGAGTCCGCCAATCGACCAGTTGAAACACACTGTAAGAAATGGGCTGATAGATAGATAGATAGATAGATAGATAGATAGATAGATAGATAGATAGATAGATAAGGAACACACAGAGATAGATAGATAGATAGATAGATAGATAGATAGATAAGGAACACACAATCGGAGTCTAACCGTACTGATGAGCTGTGATACAGCGAAACAGATCTGTCTGCGGATGACTAATATATATATATATATATATATATATATATATATATATATAAAAGAGTGAACATTTATATATATATATAAAAAAGTGAACATTGAAGTCAGCACTCAAGGGCGACAGAGTGTTTCATGCTAAGCGCAATCATCAGGCCTGATGATTGCCGTTAGCATGAAACAGTCCGTCACCTCTGAATATTGACTTCAATATTCGCTCTTTTATATTTACATACGCTTTATCTTTGATATTGAGCACGTTATCTTATTTATATAGCACACCTTGAAATTACATTTATTCATATATATATATATATATATATATATATATATATATATCCTCTCTATTATAATAATGACCGTTACGTCTGTGTATCCTCTCGTACTGAAGGGAGTTTGGATTATTTTTTCTTATATCTTAATGTAAGATATTCAATAGCAGATACATCCATCAGTATATATGTTGCCGTCATTTTCGACGGCATATCGATATAAATATTTTGCTGTCATTATCGACGAAAGGGGCCAACGTCTGAAGATACCGAAAGGCTGGAACCAAGGTAGCGTAATTGGCTGACCTTCCGAATTAGAATATCTGCATTTACAGAGAAATAAATAAATAAATAAAATATCTGCTCGGTAAATTAAACTAAATTTAAATTTACATTGAGCTCTGTTTGATCAGTTTTAATATTTAAACTATATTACAAAGATCCTCACGGATTATTTGCGAATCTTATCTTGAATTTTTACCGAATATATATACAGTACTGTGCAAAAGTATTAGGACAAGAACTATTTTATCTTCCATGAGGCATCAAAATAATTGCGACAATTTACCAATCGCACCTAGTATATATACAGTACTGTGCAAAAGTGTTAGGACAAGAACTATTTTATCTTTTATGAGGCATCAAAGTATTTACGACAATTTACCAATCGCACCTAGTATTTATATATATATATATATATATATATATATATATATATATATATATAGAGAGAGAGAGAGAGAGAGAGAGAAGGAGAGATACAGTCCCGTGCAAAAGTATTAGGACAATAAATATTTTATCATTTATGAGGTATATTGACAGAAAATAAACAACTTAATTAAAGTAATTTTATTTGACTTACTCAACAAATGTTTTAACAAGAAAAAATATTTGTTACAAAATCAATTTAATATTTTGTATAATAGTCTTTTGCTTTAATCACAGCCTTCATTCTGTCAGGCATTGACATCACAAGATTCTTCAATGTATCTAATGGTATCTCCTGCCAAGCAGCTCGTATTTGTTCTCAAATAAGAAAAAAGTCAGTCATATCCAAGGATAATAGAATAATGAGTAGTTTCAAAAGAACTTAATAGAAAATAGGAAAAATTAAATATAACTACTTTTTAATACATTTCTTTTACACCTAATTTTAAATAATCAATATTTATTAGCAATTTACTTGGCTTTTCACCCTGTATTTGAATTTCAGTGAGGTTTTTAGGAAAATCACCCCTGTCCTAATACTTTTGCACACTACCGGTAGTGTGCAAAAATGTTAGGACAAGGGTGACTTTAAAGTTTATTTTGATGCCTCATAAAAGATAAATAGTTCTTGCTCTAATACTTTTGCACAGTACTGCACACACACACACACACACACACACACACACACACACACACACACACACACACACACACATTTTTTCTCCTTTTTTCTTTTTCAACATTTTTCTCTTCTTTGTATTAATCAATCGTCTATCTTTTCCTTATCCTCTCTTTTCTCTTTATTTGGGGTTCTTTTTCGAATGAGCGAGAAATCTTTCGTATATAACCGTTACAGCCTGTTTTAATATGGACATGTGAGCGTCTATGTAAAATTAAATAAAAGAAAAGAATTTGTTTTTGGCGGGTGATATTTTGATTACGTACTGTTGTACCATTGGGGCCTGACGAGCAGCGATAATAGCATCAAAGCGGTGAAATATGTATTATCCATAGTAATAATTCGAAAATCCTTTATACATTGTAATACTCTGTTAAATAAATGAATTTAACATTGAATTCTTTTGAGTTCGTCTCTCTTGGAATTTACCTGGATTACATACCAAGTGTACTATTGTTGTTGTTGTTGTAATATTGGCTGAAATTAGACTGCTCAGCTAAGTGATAACTTCTCCACATTAATTCTATTAACATTATATACTTATTTTGGTATCGAGCACTTTAATAAATCTGCCGGGCTTACGGCCTATCACGTTGAATACACCGGTTCTCGCTCGATCACCGAAGTTAAGCATCGTTGATCCTGGTCAGTACTTAGATGGGTGACCGCTTGGGAATACCAGGTGCTGTAAGCGTTTATGGACGGACGTGCGTTGTGGTGAAGTGGATATCGACTCGGAAAGAGAAATCGGTGAGACGAGTTCGAATTCCAGTTGAATACCTTGCATTCACTTAAGCACTGGTACCCTTGGGAAAAATATTAATCCGTTCCTTCCCTCCAGTTATGGGTTAAATAACAAGGGTAGAACTTGGGGACCCTGCCCTTAAAAACAAGTCCTAACAAGTCCTAACAAGTCCTAATGAATCTTGCAAAACAATAAAACAAATAAACTAAATAAAACAAATCAAAACGATTTTCAGCACTAAATGACATGATGAAGGTTGATATGCTGGTTAAATGAACCAACCAACCAACCAACCAACCAACCAACCAACCAACCAACTCATAAATCTGCTTGCCTAAAACGCCTTTTCCCCGCAATTTTTGCACTACCACCACTACAATTTAACACTACATATATTTACACTCTCACACCCTGATTGATCACTCTAGAAAAATGGTAGACTTTTAAAAAACAGTAGCTATTATAGCATCTACGCATCGTTCAATTAGAACACTCTTAGTTACTAGCGTATGAGTACATTGTATATCACACGCTAAAGGTCTGCCTCCTTCTACCGAGCGCCCATAGCTTAGAGGTAGAATCGCCAATTCGGTCGGGTTTCAATCCTGGGTAAAAAGCAATCGGTTGTCTAACCGTACTGATGAGCTGTGATACAGCGAAACAGATCTGTCTGTGGATGACTAGAATATATATATATATATATATATATATAGTCATCCGCATATATATAGTCATATCACAGTTCATCAGTACGGTTAGACTCCGATTGCTTTTGACCCAGGATTGAAACCCGACCGAATTGGCGTCAGTCGGCAATTCTACCTCTTATCTATGGGCGCTCGGTAGAAGGAGGCAGACCTTTTAGCGTGTATATTGTCATTATACACGCCCAATAGCTGAGAGTGTTCTAATTTATTGCTGAATGAACGATGCGTAGATGCCAGAGTAGCTACTGCTTTTCAAAGTCTACCATTCTTCCAAAGAACATATATATATATATATCACGCCCATATATATATATATATATATATATATATATGTGTGTGTGTGTGTGTGTGTGTGTGCGCGCGCGCGCGCGAGTGTGTGTGTGTGTGTGTGGTTAAGAGCCCTTGGTTCGAATCTCGTTTGATTTATGAGGTCAGTGACTTGATATTATTGGCCTGAAGGAGGTGATCCCAGCGTGCGGCATCTTCGGAAAGTGCCTGAATACCATACCACAATTTGACCCAAGCCCTGTAAGAGATATTGGACAGACGGCATCATTTTTGGAGCCATCGATGGCTCTCCTAGCACGAATTCACAAGTCATCGTAACCGAGGGTTTGGATGTCCTGGCCTGGTTCAGACTGTTGTTCACGCTAGATAACTCCAAAAAATGCAACTAATGTTCGCTCAGAATTGTGGCAGCATCAAACAGAGGTGAACTGTATGGGTGCTGAACAAACACAAATGTGCCTGAGCAGACGTCTGCAACGGGGATTAGCTAGCCGTTTTAGTAGATGGCATCTTTGGATACGAGTGGCAAGCCATACATATATATAGAACCGATTCAGTCTTTCTTATCAAATCGCAAAATGAATGTCGTCTTGAATGGACACTCTTCTGGATCTTTTTGCATTAATGCAGGCATTTCCCAGGGCTCTATTCTTGGACCTACGTTGTTTCTAAGTTTCATCAATGATCTTCGTGATGGTGTCAGTTCTCTACTTTGTATCTATACTGAAGACAAAACCATTTATTTAATAGTAAGTCTGATCGTTTCGGTAAGATCAAATTAGCAGCTGATCTAAATAAACGGTCTACATGTCAGAAGATCCATCTATCCATTAACGTGGCAAATTATACTAATGTTGGTTTAACAAGTCGAATACACGCAAAACATGACTGACCAATATAAATCAAACAACACAAAAGTAAAAACACCTAAATATCTTTCTTCTTTTTCTCCATGTCTCATTCTCTGATGAAACGTTGATAAAAGTGAAACATGTTAGATTGCTTGACCTTTCTCATTTGTTCTTCAACGCATTCTGTCGGATTCCGAAATATATTTGATCTATATTAAGTCCCGACTCATAAATATATATGACATCAAAATGATTGAAATATGCAACTCACCGCCCGAACCGGAACCGGAACCAGATGATTCTTCTTCGTCTGAAAAGAAACAGATTGTTCTTTAACTTTAACTGAAAATAAGTGATTGGAAGTGAACTGTATATTTTACTAGCATCATAACCCTGCGTTGCCAGTGCAACTCAGAACATTTTAGTAGTAGGACTCGGTTATATAAAAAAATAATTATATAAAAAAATTATTTAGAAATTGTTAAAAAATTCCATTAAAAATATCTATTTTATTTTGTTTTGCCTAAACGTGATTTGATGTCTTGTGTTTGTAAACTTTAAAAGTTTACAATATAAACAACATTGCGTTTGTTTTTGTTTCAAAACTACGGGGGAAAATATTTACATTTCTTGAGTTTAACATAAAAATAAAAATTATTTATTTTTTTTACTGAAATTAGAAATATAAAAACTATTCTCAGATCAGAAATTTTCGAAGAATATTTAAAAATGTAGACATTTAATTTTAGAGGAAAAAGTTACATTAATGCCACACGAATTACAGACAGTTGATTTCCTGCATGAAATAATTAGCGAAAAAAAAAAGCTTTATTTTTTTAAAATTTCATTTTCTGAAGTATGAAATATTAAATCTGAAAAAAAAAAGAAACGACTTAAATAAATAAATTAACCATTGGCACTTTTTTTTTTAACATATTTTGTTATTGTTTGAAAAAACACTTTTTTAAAACATATTTCTTTTGTTTCAAAATTACGGGAAAAAATATTCTCATTTTTGTTGACCAAATGAGTTTTTAAAACGTCGGTATTTAGTACAAGCATTCAGAACATGAAAGGAGGCATTTAGAAAATGAAGGGGAGCATTTAGAACATGAAGGTGTAAATTTGGAACATTAAGAGTAGTATTTAGTAAAAGAAGGGGAGCATTCGGAACACGAAAGGGGGCATTTAAAAAATGAAGGGGGCATTTGGAACATGAAGGGGATTATTTGGAACATGAAGGACATTTAGAAAATGAAAGGGAGCATTTGGAACATGAATGGGAGTATTTAGAACATGAAGAGGGACATTTAGAAAATGAAGGGGAGCATTTGGAACATGAATGGGAGTATTTAGAACATGAAGAGGGACATTTAGAAAATGAAGAAGTCATTTGGAACATGAAGGGAAGTATTTGGAACATGAAGAGGGGCATTTGGAACATTAAATAGAGAATTTTGAACATGAAGAGGAGCATTTAGAACATAAAGGGGACCTTTTGGAACATGAAGGGGAGCATTTTGAACATGAATGGGTGCATTTGGAACGTGAAGAGGGGCATTTAGAAAATGAAGAAGAACATTTGTAACATAAAAGAGAGCATTTGAAACATGAAGGGGGAATTTAGAAAATGAAGGGGAGCATTTGTAACATAAAGCGGAGCATTTGGAACATGAAGGGGGCATTTAGAAAATGAAGGGGGTATTTAAAACATGAATGGGAGCGTTTGAAGCACGAAGTGGATCATTTTGAACATGAAGGGGAGCAATTTGAACATGTGAAATTGTTTGTTAATCATAGCAAATCATGTTTTAATGTGACAATACTTCTAAATTTTCTTAAATCACTGCGATCTCATACAGAAAGTAGCAGAGGAGAGTGACAAGAAGGGACTACAAATAAACTTTAAGAAAACTGAATGCATGGTCATCAGCAAAAGAGACAACCCAAAATGCCAAATACAGGTGGGGGATAACAGAATCAAACAAGTCCAAGAATTTAAGTACCTAGGAAGTGTTCTAACAGGAGATGGAAAGTGCGACACGGAGATCCGAAGGCGAATTGGCATGGCAAAGGACGCGTTCCAGAAGATGAGCAAAATACTAACACACAGGAAAATCTCAATAGAAACGAAGAAAAGAGTGCTAGACTGCTACGTGATGTCAGTTCTTCAATACGGCTGTGAATGCTGGACAATATCATCGAAAATGAGGACAAAATTGGAAGTGGCCGAAATGTGGTTCTACAGAAGGATGCTACGGATATCGTGGACTGAGCATACAAGCAACGACGAGGTGTTAGAAAGAATGGCAACAAAAAGGAAATTGATGCTGAGCATCAGGAAGAGACAACTGAAGTTCCTGGGACATGCAATAAGGAAGGAGAGCCTGGAGAACCTGATACTGACTGGACAAATAGAAGGAAGGAGAGACAGAGGAAGGCAGCGGATAACATATTTGTAGGGTCTGATCAGGTGGATGACGAAACGGGGGTTGCCAGGAGCAACAGGAGCAAACATACTAAGAGCCACAAGGGATAGGGAGAAGTGGAGAGCCATGATCGCCTACGTCCTGAAGGGACAGGGCACATAGAAGAAGAAGAAGTTATATTTGCTCAATAAAAGTTTAAAAAGCGGCTTCATTTTTACCGACGTATCATCTATAACCATCAATCTTTATTGGCTCTTGATCTTTGTACAGGGTGAACATCATTGGAAAAAACAAGTGGAACACAGATAATTCGATTCTTTTAGAAAGGCACATTTTCTTTTGTAAGACTTTCAATCTCTAGGATAGTAGATATTAATAAAATTGATTCTATTAAGAATCACTGACGTCAACTCCAATATGTGTAGCCACTAAATATAACTTTTCTCCAAGAAATAAGAAACGTATATATGAAATATACATAAATATATAAGAGAAAATATTTTGTTCTAAAGGACGAAATTCTACACACAATTAATTGTTCTTGCGTAAATATATGTAAATTATAAAATTTTCAATAATGACAATAATAATTATTATTATTTCTGGATTTTAAAGTCTTGAAATATATATAAACAGCTTTTCATTTCAATCATATAAATAGCATCTATAAGTCTAATAAAATGAACGTCAGTAGAGGAATATTTCAAGGTGATTTTTTGTCTCTCTTTGTATTTTGTTTATCCATAATAGTATTAACCAGTGAACTAAACCGGGCGGAATATGACTGTAAGATATCTCAAAAGAAGATAAGCCACCTATTTTGCATGGATGACTTAAAGTCGTATGCTAAGAATGACAGTAAGTTGGAAGGTTTCCTGAAACCGGAAAAAGGTTTCAGTGATGACATTAGATTGGAATTCGGCTTGGATAAATGTGAATTTGAGAAAGAACACTGCAGCAAAACTTTTCTATTGTCTCAAACCTTGGGGTAACAATCAAAGATTTAAAACAAGAAAAATCTTATAAGTACTTCGGTGTAAAAAAATGGTGAAGGGGGGGCATAAATATCTAAAAAAAAAAAACAACAACAAAAAAACAAAAACAAACTACCTACATATCTTCCCACTACTTAGAGCTTAGAGACTCTTAATATCAACTCTGACAAAACAGACTTATTCCTCCTTAGAAAAAAATTACATAATGTTACGTGTTAAGTGTAACAAAAGAAAAAAAGAAAAAATGATTGACCAAAACTCAGAGTTAAAACACAGACAAATATTTGATTTACAAAAATATTAATAAAATATTTACAAATATACCGTTTTGCGTTCAAATAGAAACAGAGTTTACTACTGGCAGGCGAAGTGTTACTAGGAGAGAAGGAAAAGGTAAGTTGTCAAATATCTTTACCCAGTTAAGTTGGCGAGGAAGCTAAGTGCTATACTTTTCGGAAATCCTTAAATGTGTACATAAAGAATAATTATTGGCTTGGTCAATGAAAGACGCAAAAATATGTATTCACTCATATAGTTCCATGAGGTTCTCTTTCAGGTTTTAGTTGGTCGGCAACTTCTTATAGATTCTTTCGGCTGGATATAAATCCTTGAATCCCAACCGGAGTTGATAACATCAGCAAACTCTGATAACAACTGACTGTTCTCTGCCCGAAACCTATTTTTATAGGGGCTCACACCTAATTTTCATATTTCTAGAACCTTTCGAATTCTCTTGATTTTACTGGAACATTCTCGATCATTCTAGTACCTTTCAAACGTTCTATTTCTAATTTCCTTATTTTTACGACTACTTCATGAATTAAAACTTTTTTGGAATAACACATAGGACTCAATAGAATCCACTACTATAACTTTGTATACGTTATTAATATTATTTTTTATATATAAATGCATTCTTGTAACAATACTACCTCGTGAAAAAAAGGATGCAAACATGGCTCTTCCGGACCAGTTACTTATTAAGAGGATGATCTTGGAAAACTGATTCAATACAAAGAAAAATTTCAGTACTGTCTGGATCGGTTACCGTAAGGTGTTCAATGCCCAGTCCGTTTTTTTTAAAATTTTTTTTTTGCTAACTTCTGTCGAAGGTCCTGCATTTTACTTTCCGTGTCTGCTATCAGCACCGTGTCATCTGCGTATCGGATATTGTTGAGGTTGTCGAAACCTGGTAGGGCTTTTATTTCTCTCATAATTGCTACGCTGTACAGGCTGAAAAGATCCGGTGAGAAAACACATCCTTGTCTTACGCCCCTTTCTATTTTTGCATACCTGCAGAGTTCACTCCCTACCCGTACACAAGAGGTTTTCTGCCAATATAGATTCTTGATTATCCTAACGTATTTTCCGAAAACGTCGAGTTTGTCGAGCATCTCTATCAAGTCCTTGTGTCATACTTTGTTAAACGCATTTGTGTAGTCTATAAATGATTAATGATGCTAATAAACCAAAATAGTCCATAGTCATCTCTTATTTCACTGACTTGCATCCCCTCTCTCATGCTCTCTTCTCCGTCCACTGCACTCTCATCAGTATTCTCATCCTTCTCTTACCCACTTCCTGACACCCCCTGTAACCTGTCACTCTTTCTCATAACTTTCTCTCATGCTCCTTTCTCCGTCCACTCTCATCAGTATTCTCATCCTTCTCTTACCCACTTCCTGACACTTCCTATAACCTGTCACTATTTCTCATAACTTTCCTCCTATGTAACCCCCTGCGCATCAGTGGCAGTAAACTGCCTTGCTTGAGGCGATATGATTATAAAAAATATTTCTGGTGGTGGCACAAATATCTAAAAAAAACTACAGACCAATTATATATCTTTCTACTACTTAAAAACCCTTAATATCTACACCCATGAAAAATATTACATACGGCCTAGTGAAAAAAAAATGGCTGCAAACGTGGCTTTTACGGATCAGTTACTTATTAATAGGATGATACTGGAAAACTGCTTCGATACAAAGAAAAATATCAGTACAATCTGAATAGATTATCGTAAGTCATTAGATAGTGTATCCCATTCCTGAATCATAAAATCTTTAAGTATATACAAGGTATCAACCGTCGTCATCAATTTCTTCAAACAAAGTAATCGATATGGAAAAACAACACTTCGCCCCAATTATATAAATGGAATCTATAACTCTGGAGAAATAAACATCAACAGAGAAATATTTCAAGTTGTCTCTTTGTCTACCTATTTTTATCTTTAATAGCATTAACCAGCGAACTTAAGTTGGCCACAAGATATCTCAAAAGAAGATAAGCCATCTATTTTAAACGAATGACTTAAAGTTGAATGATAAGAATGACAGTGAGATGGAAGGTCTCTTGAGACAGGGAAAAGGTTTCAGTGACGATTTGCAATGAAATTTAATTTCGATAAATGTGCTAAAGTCGCAATTTTACGAGGATCCCTATAACAAACCTCCTTAATAACTTAGACCCTGGGATAACAATCAAAGATTTAGAGCAAGGAGAAGCTTATAAGTACTTTGGTGTAAATAATGGTGAAAGAATTCACCATAAAAAACGAAAGAAATAATGCAAAAATAGTATTATAGAAGAGCGCGCCTGATATTAAGAACTGCACTCAAAATGGCATCAGACGAATGGATTCTCAGACATAAATGCTTACTTCTAAACATAACATGCATCATCCTGATTCAGACATTCTATAAATACCATGTAAAGAAGGTGGAAGAGATCTTATTCAGCTAGAATTGTCATACAAGCAGCTACTATTGGCTTACTAACATACATACTGTACTGTGCAAAAGTATTAGGACAAGAACTATTTTATCTTTTATGAGGCATATTGAAAGAAAATAAACAATTAAAGTAATTTTATTTGATTTACTCAATAAATGCTTTAACAAGAAAAAAAATACTTGTTACAAAATAAATTTAATATTTAACTAGCAGTATAGCCCGGCGTTGCTCGGGTGTAATGAAAGAGAAGCTAAGTTGCTGCGATGGGACGAATGGTAGACTTCTAAATATAAATATATAGGCATATTGACGGAAAATAATTTCATTAAAGTAATTTAATTGGATTTACTCAACAAATGCTTTAACAAAAAATACTTGTTGCAAAATAAATTTAATATTTAGTATAATAGGCTTTTGCTTTGATCACAACCTTCATTCTGTCAGGCATTGACATCACAATCTTCTTCAATATATCTAATGGTATTTCCTGCAAAGCAGCTTGTATTTGTTCCCAAGGTGTGTCTTGCAAAGTAACATTAGTTTTATCAATTTTTTATCCAAAATAACCCATAGATGTTCAATAGAGTATTTTCAAAATAACTTGTTTAATAGAAAATAAGAAAAATTAAATATAACTTCTTTTTAATACATTTCTTTTACAACTAATTTTAAATAATCAATATTTATTAGAAATTTACTTGGCTTTTCACCCTGTATATGAATTTCAGTGAGGTTTTTAGGAAAATCACCCCCTGTCCTAATATTTTTGCACACTACCAGTAGTGTGCAAAAGTGTTAGGACGGGGGTGATTTTAAAGTTTATTTTGATGCCCCACAAAAGATGAAATAGTTCTTGTCCTAATACTTTTGCACAGTACTGTATATATACTAGGTGCGATTGGTAAATTGTCGCAATTATTTTGATGCCTCATAAAAGATAAAATAGTTCTTATCCTAATACTTTTGCACAGTACTGTATATATACTAGGTGCGATTGGTAAATTGTCGCAATTATTTTGATGCCTCATAAAAGATAAAATAGTTCTTGTCCTAATATTTTTGCACAGTACTGTATATATACTAGGTGCGATTGGTAAATTGTCGCAATTATTTTGATGCCTCATAAAAGATAAAATAGTTCTTATCCTAATACTTTTGCACAGTGGTGTATGTCGACATAGAAAACAGCACTCCACCAAATTATATAACAGGAATCTATAAGTCTGGTTAAATAAACCTCAACAGAGGAATATTTCAAGGTGACTCTTTTGCACCCCTTACTCTTTTCTATATCCCTACCAGCATTAACCCGTGAAATTACCAGGACGGAATGTAGCTATAGAAAAATCAGGAAAGCATAGACCATCTAATCTCATGATATTCTATACTTGCGCCAAATGAATATAAAAAAATGGAAATTGAGAACAACAATCGCACCAGTGATAGTAGGTGCGCTTGGAATGATAAAAAAAAGGAACACAACAACTCATTGAAAAAAATCACTGGAAATCGCAGCTTAAGAAAACGGTTTTGATATGTAAAGCCCACACACCAAGAAGAACTTTCTCAATGTAGCGCCAATGAAATATTTTTTTAAATCATTTTATTTCAAGCAAGGCGGAAATACCAACAGAACGCATAGGCTTTCAGAGAGTGAAAGTGAAAGAAAAGACTTGTTATGGGGAGGATTGAGAACAGGATAAAAGAGGAATGAAATTAAAGATAGAAGATGACAATTGACGCTGCATTTGACTTTTTAAAGGATGTAGTTATCAGAGAAGCAAGTAAACGAAAAGCAGTCCCACAGGCGAGAAGTGCGAGAAACGAAACTGTTAGAGTAGAAGCGACGGTTACCTTTAACTATTTTAACGGTAAAAAGGTGAGGACTCGAATCATGCTTAAATTTATGTGGTCGGAAAACCAGAAAAAAATCTAGTCAGAGCAGGTGCCATAAAAATATTTAAAGAAAAGACAGAGGGAAGCCACAGCGGCGAGAAAGTGACTGAAATCCAGATACCAAGTCAGGAACGATTACATTGTAGACCTTTGGATTTTGTCAAGAAGATAAATAGCAAGATCACCCGAGCAGATATGTCAACAATATTCAATGCACGGACGAATGGTAAATTCATAAATGTGCAAGATGTATTCTGCAAAGATGAAGGAAAAACTGGAAGCAACTGAAATGTGGTTCTACAGAAGGATGCTGCGATTATCATGGATCGAGCATGTGAGCAATGATGAGGTCCTAGAAATGATAGAAACAAAAAGGAAACTTATACTGAGCATCAAGAAGAGACAGCTGAAGTTCCTGGGACATGCAATGAGGAGAGAGGGCTTGGAGAACCTGATACTAACATGATTTAATTTATAAGTACTTCTACGAGGATCATTCAATAAATAAGGTGAATTATTCTGAATAAGTACATCTACAAAGGTCATGTAATAAATAAGGTAAATTATTCGGTATAAGGACATCTACAAGGGTCATAAATAAGTCCTTATACCGAAAAAGTCACCTAATTTATTGAATGACTCGTTGAAGTCCTTATACTGAAAAAGTCATCTTATTTATTGAATGACCCTCGTAGAAGTCCTTATACCGAAAAATTCACCTTATTTATTGAATGACCCTCGTAGAAGTCCTTATACCGAAAAATTTACCTTATTTATTGAATGACCATCGTAGAAGTCCTTATACCGAAAAATTCATCTTATTTATTGAATGACCCACGTAGAAGTCCTTATACCGAAAAATTCACCTTATTTATTGATTGACCCTCGTAATACGCGCGCTAATAACAGAAAGCTATTCTGCTGGTAGGAGGTTCTTGGCTGGTGGGTGAACGAAAGGGATGCTGACAGACACCACTGCGTGATCAGAGTTGCTAAAAAGGCAGAGCTGCATAGCACGACATAAGTCAGGGATAGAGGTAAATAAGTGATCTTTTGAAGAGAAATGATTATACACTGCAGAAGTTGGTACGAATATCCCGAATGTTGGAAAAAGTAATTTTGAGTGATTTAGATATTTTTTGTTGAGCTGTTTCAGTTGCTTTGCTCTCTTATAATAATCGTGTGATATATTGGTAAGGAAAGAGCCTAGGTAGTAGCAGAAGTCAGTCGTCAAATATAACATGTGCAGATAGAGAACTGGTGCAGATTGAAACTTAGTCTGGGCTCGGGTTCACACACCGAAGTTGCTTGCAGGGAACACTTTTCCATGCGCGACACGGCATTGCAAGAACCCCGAGAAGCCTCTCTATGCAACTGTTCGGGCTGATAAATACCAGTCGGGAAGCAGTAACAAGAAAACTAGAAACTCAGTACAATCAGTATGAAGAGACGTTACTACAACCTACGCATATCAGCAAAAAACTCGTGAGAGCACCACTATTAAAGCCTGGGAAGAGGAAAGAAATCAGGAACCCCTTCCTAAACAGGAAACAAGGGGTAACCTTATACAACCGTTCAAGAGATGGGGGAAGAGTATATACAGTACTGTGCAAAAGTATTAGGACAAGAACTATTTTATCTTTTATGAGGCATCAAAATAGTTTGAAATCACCCCTGTCCTAACACTTTTGCACACTACCGGTAGGGTACAAAAGTATTAGGACAGGGGTAATTTTCCTAAATACCTCACTGAAATTCAAATACAGGGTGAAAAGCTAAGTAAATTGCTAATAAATATTGATTATTTAAAACTAGGTGCAAAAGAAATGTATTAAAAAACAGTTATATTTAATTGTTCCTATTTTCTATTAAACAAGTTATTTTGAAACTACTCATTATTCATTTTCTTTTTTCTTATTCCCCCCTCTCGAAATGATAAATCTAATGTTACTTCGCAAGACACACTTTGGGAACAAATACAAGCTGCTTGGCAGGATATACCATTAGATACATTGAAGAAGCTTGTGATGTCAATGCCTGACAGAATGAAAGCTGTGATTAAAACAAAAGGCTATTATACTAAATATCATACTTTTGCACTGTACTCTCTCTCTCTCTCTCTCTCTCTATATATATATATATATATATATATACTAGATGCGATTAGTAAATTGTCGCAAGGATTTTATTATTTCAAAGCAAAGGCTATTATACTAAATATTAAATTTATTTTGTAACAAATAATCATGTTTTTAGCTATTATATTCAGTTAGTCAGTTAATTGCCATACGTGATACACACTTTGAGCGATCATACCTCGGAAGAAACATGACTGACTCGGCAGAAGATTATCCCGCAGTAGGCTGCCATTACTTTCTGCGGTAGACTGGTTGCCAGCCAAGGCTATAGAACCCAATCTGTCCTGTTATTTGATTCATAGCTAGAAGGAGAAGATATGTCTTATATTATTAAGTAGTAATTAGAGGGGGATCAGTTAATTACTTCATAACAACAGAAAACCTATCCCCCACTTTATGCCCAGCAGAAGCTTTACGCATGATTCTATTATAGTCAGTCAGTTAAATGCCATACGTGATACACGCTTTGGCGATCATGTCCCGAAAAGACATGGCTGACTGGGCAGAAAATTATACCGCAGTAGGTTGCCATTACTTTCTGCGGTAGACTGGTTGTCAGTCAAAGCTATGGAACCCAATTTGTATTTGTGCGTAAGTGAATGCTAGGAATTCAACTGGAATTCGAACTCGGCTCCTTGATTTGTCGTTTCGAGTCGACAAGAAATATAGAGTAACTCACAGAAAGGCAGAGAGAGAAAGAGAGCGATTGTGTGTGTGTGTGAGAGAAAGGGTTAGAAAGGAGACTATAGATCAAGAGTAAAAAGAAAAGAAAAAAGATAGATAGATAGATAGATAGATAGAGAGGGAGATATGGGAAGAAGGGAGGTAATTTCCTTTCGTTATCAAGATGGTTGCCGGATATGCCTGTTGAGCCCCGAAGACAGTTAAAATTTATCTGTCCAATCAGCAAACAAATTCACGTTGGCTGCCGCCATTAATCCAGCAATCGTTTGTAGTGTCTGATATGGCCGCTTCGATAATAAAGTGTCTTGTGAATAAAACATTAATGCTCACGAACAACTAATGTCTTTGGGATCCTGTTTTCTTCGATATTTTGTGTCTAGCTCGAGTCATCAAACCCCAAAAGTATTGGCGATAAAAAACAACAACACTATATTCCCTTAAAAAAACAAAAAACAGAAAAGACTTCAGCTATATCAGATTTGTTCTGAATATATCACGCCATATTGAATATCTCCTGGCAATGAACCAGAAGATACTTTACAGCGCATGCGTGAGAAGACACTGTTCTGTTAGTGAGATAATGTACCATGTGACAATCGCTTTCAAAATGACCGACTGATTAAGTTCTTTACACCTTGTGAAGGGGATTTTTAGCATACCACAACGTCTGTTAGCGCCCTCCATTTTAACTTCCAGATTCAGCCATTTCTGTCTGTTCTTAAATCATTGTCGCATTATCACATTGTTGCGTGGCTGTACTGACCATAGTTTGAAAAAAAAAGCGATTTGCTACTTACTGGAAATAAATTGGTGCTATAATTTTGGTTCTTATTGAATGTTCTGCTTAAAGACATGGCTAAACGGCACCTCCAACGCACAAAATAATAAGAATAAAAAACAAAAACGAAAAAACAAAAAAACAAAAAAAAACAGGGCATATTCTAGAAATAGTACTAAGCACTATTTTGTTTTTACAAGAAAAACGTTAGTAATCTACGTGTCATGGTATCAATGAACATAAATATATATCGACAGCAGGAGATATATAATTTTTGTAAGGACGCATAAGTACTAACTTAAAAACGTATATATATGTCAACAGCAGACGATATAAATTTTGTAAGGACGTATAAATACGCAATTAAACGCATATATATCGCAAAAGCAAGCAATGTAACATTTATTTGGCCGTATAAGTACGTGTTCTAAAGGTACATATAAGTCGACAGCAGACGATATAAATTCATATATATATATATATGTGTGTGTGTGTGTCAACAGCAAGCAATATAAATTTATAAGGACATATAAGTACGTCAAGAAAATGTATATATATATCGACATCACTCATGTAAATTTCGTAGAGACATATAAGTAGCGAAAAAGTTAATTAGTAACACTGAGTTAATGTGGCCATATTTACTACGGTTTAAAATATGTATTAGTTTACAACAGTCTAAAAATATATTAGTCTACTACGGTCTAAAAATATATTAGTTTACTATCGTCTAAAAATATATTACTTTGCAGCGGTCTAAAAATATATTAGTCTAATACGGTTTAAAAATATATTACTTTGCAACGGTCTAAAATATATTAGTTTACTACTGTCTAAAATATATTAGTTCTATATGGTCTAAAAATATATCAGTTCACTACAGTATAAAAATATATTAGTTTAGTATGGTCTAAACGATATTAGTTTCTACGATCTAAAATGTATTAGTTTACTATGATCTAAAATAAGTATTGGTTTAATACGGTTTAAAATATACATACATTTATGACAGTCTAAAAAATATATTAGTATCCTAGGCTTTAAAAATATATTAGTCTACTACGGTCTAAAAATATATTAGTTTACTACGGTCTAAGAATATATTTGCTTAATATGGTCTAAAAATATATTAATTTCTACGATCTAAAAATGTATTAGTTTACTACAGTCCAAAAATATATTAGTTTCCTACGGTCTAAAGTATATTAGTTTCCTACGGTCGAAAAATATATGAATTTAAAGTCTAAAAATATATTAGTTTCCTACGGTTTAAATATATATCAGTTTACGACGGTCTCAAAAATATATTAGTTTACTATGGTTTAAAAAATATATTAGTTTCTACGATCTAAAAATTTAGTAGTTTACTACCGTATAAAATATATTAGTTTACTACGGTCTAAAAATCTTATTAGTCTACTACAGTCTAAAAATATATTAGTTTATAAGGTTTAAAAAAGTATTAGTCTACTACGATCCTAAAATGAATTACTTTACTACGGTCTTGAAAATATTACTTTACTATGGTTTAAAAATATTAATTTACTACAGTCTAAACATAGATTAGTTTATACGATCTAAACATTTATTAGTTTACTAACGTCTAAAAATATATATTAGTTTACTATTGTCTAAAAATATATTATTTCATAACAGTTAAATCATATATTAGTCTACAAAGGTCTAAAATGTATTAGTCTACTACGGTCTAAAGATATATTAGTTTACTATCGTCTAAAAATATATTAGTTTACAACGTTCTAAAAATATATTAGTCTAATACGGTTAAAAATATATTAGTCTAATACAGTTTAAAAATATATTAGTTTGCAACGGTCTAAAAATATATTAGTTCACTACGGTCTAAAAAATATATCAGTTCACTACGGACTAAAAATATACTAGTTTCTATGATCTAAAAATGTGTCAGTTTATTAACATCTAAAATAGGTTTTGGTTTATTATGGTTTAAAAATATATAAATTTAAAACGGTTTAAAAATATTTATTAGTATCCTACCCTTTAAAAATATATTAGTCTACTACCGTCTAAAAATATATTAGCTTACTATGGTCTAAAAATATATTAGTTTCTACGATCTAAAATGTATTAGTTTACTTCAGTTCATAAATATATATTAGTTTCCTACGGTCTAAAATATATTAGTTTCCTAAGGTCGAAAAATATATTAGTTTACTACGGTTTAAATATATATATCAGTTTACTACGGTCTAAATATATATTAGTTTACTATGGTTTAAAAAATATATTTGTTTCTACGATCTAAAAGTTTATTAGTTTAATACCGTATAAAATACATTAGTTCACTACAGTCTAAATATATATTAGTTTACTAAAGTTTAAAAAATATTATTCTACTACAGTCTTAAAATGTATTAGTTTACTACTGTTTAGAAAATATATTACTTTACTATGTTCTAAAAAATATTAGTTTACTACAGTCTGAAAATATATTAGTTTACTATGGTCTAAAAATATATTAGTTTACTATGGTCTAAAAATTTATTAGTTTACTAACTTTTAAAAATACATAGTACTTTACTACGGTCTAAAAATATATATTAGTCAACAAAGCTGTAAAATGTATTATTAGTCCACTACGGTCTAAAAATATATTAGTTTACTATGGTCTAAAAATATGTTAGGTTACCATAGTCTAAAAGTATATTAGTTACTGCAATTTAAAAATCTAGTAATTTACTACCGTCTAAAAATACGTATTAAATTACTATGGTCTAAAAATATATTAGTTTACTATGTTTTAAAAATATATTAATTTACTATGGTCTAAAACATATAAGTATCTACGATCTAAAAATTTATTAGTTTACTACGGTCTAAAAATATATTAGTTTTTAACAGTCCAAAAATATATTTGTCTACTACCTTTTATAAAATGTATTAGACTACTACGGTCTAAAAATATATTAGTCAAATACGGTTTAAAAATTGAATTAATTTGCTACCGACTAAAAATATATTAGTTTACTACGGTCTAAAAATATATTAGTTTACTACGGTCTAAAAATATATTAATATATAACAGTCCAAAAATATATTTGTCTACTACCTTTTTTAAAATGTATTAGTCTACTATGGTCTAAAAATATATTAGTCAAATAGAGTTTAAAAATTGATTAGTTTGCTACCGACTAAAAATATATTAGTTTACTACGGTCTAAAAATATATTAGTTTTTAACAGTCCAAAAATATATTTGTCTACTACCTTTTTTAAAATGTATTAGACTACTACGGTCTAAAAATATATTAGTCAAATACGGTTTAAATATTGAATTAATTTGCTACCGACTAAAAAATATATTAGTTTACTACGGTCTAAAAATATATTAGTTTACTACGGTCTAAAAATATATTAATATATAACAGTCCAAAAATATATTTGTCTACTACCTTTTTTAAAATGTATTAGTCTACTATGGTCTAAAAATATATTAGTCAAATAGAGTTTAAAAATTGATTAGTTTGCTACCGACTAAAAATATATTAGTTTACTACGGTCTAAAAATATATTAGTTTACTACGGTCTAAAAATATATTACTTTTTAACAGTCCAAAAATATATTTGTCTACTACCTTTTTTAAAATGTATTAGACTACTACGGTCTAAAAATATATTAGTCAAATACGGTTTAAAAATTGAATTAATTTGCTACCGACTAAAAAATATATTAGTTTACTACGGTCTAAAAATATATTAGTTTACTACGGTCTAAAAATATATTAATATATAACAGTCCAAAAATATATTTGTCCACTACCTTTTTTAAAATGTATTAGTCTACTACGGTCTAAAAATATATTAGTCAAATAGAGTTTAAAAATTGATTAGTTTGCTACCGACTAAAAATATATTAGTTTACTACGGTCTAAAAATATATTAGTTTACTACGGTCTAAAATGTATTAGTTTACTACGATGTAAAAATTTATTAGTTTACTACCGTCCAAATATACGCATTAGTTTCAGTCACTCAGTTAAGTGCCATACGTGATACACTTTTTGGGCGATCATGTCTCGAAAGAGACATGACTGACTGGGCAGAAGATTATCCCGCAGTAAGTTACCATTGTTTTCTGCGGTAGACTGGTTGCCAGCCAAGACTATCGAATCCAGTCTGTTCTATTATTTAACCCATAACTGTAGCGAAGAGACGGATTAATACCTTTCCCAAGGGTATTTGTACGTAAGTGAATGCAAAGAATTCAGCTAGAATTCGAACTCAGCACCCCGATTTCTCGTTCTGAGTCGATATCCACTGCATCACAACGCATTAGTTTATTGCGGTCTAAAAATATATTAGCTTACTACAATCTAAAAGATATATTATTATAATATGGTCTGAAAATATATAAGTCTCCTACGATCTGAAAATATATAAGTCTTCTACAGTCAAAAAATATATTAGTTTACTACTGTATAAAATTTATTAATTTACTGCAGTTTAAAAATATATTAATTTACTATGGTCTAAAAATAAGTTAGTTTCTACGATCTAAAAATTTATTATTTTTGTAGCGTCTAAAAATACGTATTAGTTTACTACGGTCTAAAATTTATTAATTTACTACAGTTTAAAAATATATTAATTTACTATGGTATAAAAAATATTAGTATCTACGATCTAAAAAATTATTAGTTTATTACCGTCTAAAAATACGTATTAGTTTCCTACGCTCTAAAATATATATTAGTTTACAGCGGTCTAAAAATATACTAGTTTACTACGGTCTGCTGTCTGAATGTTTTTTGGCAGATAAAATTATGGCACCAATTTCAACTTTCAGAAACTGACCGGCAGAAATAAATGATCTCAATATAAGCGAAGCGTTTTGATTGGAACATAAGAAACAAGCGCTCCAATGAAAACCATGCAATCTCCAAGAGCTCTGAGATAACTACCAAGAAGAAATTCCCAATGAGAAAATCTGGAACTTGTTCTGTTCAATGCAACATCAAATTGAAGCAATTATTTGGACCCAAGGCAGCAACGTTATTTCATTTTGAGTTTATGCGCTTTCTTAACGATCATTTTTTGCCAAAAAAAAAAAAAAAAAAAAAAAAAAACCAAAAGAAAATCCTTTTTTAACTTAAGAAAAGAGCTGAGAAGTGAATTTTTTAGTATTGCCATTTTTATAGCACCACTAAACTTACGATGTTTTCATATCCATTATACAGCGTGAACGAAAATAAAGTAACTTTCTTTCTGGCTTCAAAGATCGTAAAGTCTCTCGATTTTGGGGTAAAATTAACGAGAGTAATTCATTTACCAATGTGCCCTAGACGTTTGGCACGACAGTATATATATATATATATATATATATATATATATATATATATATATAGCATAATGAGGGTCCACGTATACTGTCTTAATATGCATAGGAAAAACTACTGAAAAGTTGTAAGTTTAAAAATGTATTTTTTGACAGTATTTATTTATTTCTATTATTATATATATATATATATATATTTGATTGGTTTACCGAAAATAAACAAACGGACGTGCCGCATGCTGATTGGTTTATCGACACCACGTGATGTAAACAAAAAAGTATTAGGACGCCATCGTAAAAATACGTTTCCAATTCTAATTTAAAAATCACTTGTTTCTGATGAAGGACCGAGGGCGGTCTGAAATATAAAACACTATAAAAATAAACAAATACTGTTTAAAAAAGTACGTCTTTAAATTCAAAACTTTTTATTACTATTCTTTCCTATATATATATTTGATATTTCAAACCCGCCTCGGGCTTTCATCAGAAGCAAATGATTTTAAAATTTAAACTAGAAGCGTCCGTCGTGAGGAGCGTCTTTAGCGAGATGTTTACATCACGTGACGTAGAAAGCGATAGAGTTTTGGGGTATTTTTAAACGTAAACCTAACTGTAATAATACTTTTAAATGTTGTTTTGAAGAAAATTTTTTTAAGTGTATCTACAAAATGTTTAACTATTGAAATATTTAAAAAGATTCAAAATGCCTAAGTCCCTATTTAAAGCTTTAGCCTATATGTATTTAATTTTAAAATCCAGTATTTTTCTTTCTTTCTGCGTGAGTATGTGGAACCAAATTCGGAATCTATATATATACTCATCCGCAGACAGATCTGTTTCGCTGTATCACAGCTCATCAGTACGTTTAGACTCCGATTGCTTTTAACCCAGGATTGAAACCCGACCGAATTGGCGTCAGCCGGCGATTCTACCTCTGAGCTATGGTCGTTCGGTAGAAGGCAGCGGAATTTTTAGCGTGTATATTATCATTATACACGCCCAATAGCTGAGAGTGTTCTAATTCATTGCTGAATGAACAATGCTTATATACTAGAGTATCTTTAACGTTCATATAATATATATATATATATATATATATATATAAGAAAGTTTAAGATATATAAATATATGCATATGTATACATAATTATATATATATCTTTAACGTCCTTAGAACATGTATATATGTATATATATATTTAACGTTCTAAATATATATATATATATATATATATATATATATCTTTATTATTCTTAGAATATATATATACATATATATATATATATATATATATAACGCTCTTATAATATATATATATATGCATTAAAAGAAAGTTAAAGATATATAAATATATATACATATCTTTAATTTTCTTTTATATATATATATATATATATATATATATATACATACAGCTAAGGTCAGTTGGCCACCGTCTGTGAGTAAAAGAGCGATATTTACTCTTCTCCCCCATTTGAGAGAGATGTGACACAAGGTGTTTTTTAATGTCTGTGAGTAAAAGAGCACCATGGTAGAATTCACCCCGACAGAAATTTGGCAACGGCATGCTGTATTGCTTGGTATTCCAAAAGCTTCAATACGAACATTTCAGAGAGTTTGGGTTTCAATCTGAGGACATTGCAGAGGATTCGGAATAGTTTGATGAATCTAATGCTCATTACAAAGGTGTTTGGAGTAAGCAATCATGATGACAACGTTATGCCTCCATTGATCTTCCTACGAGGCTTCAGGGTTCAACATGGTGACCTACATCAAGTACTTTGGGTAGTGCTTTCCTGGGTCAAGAGGATAGCAGATGGAAGCATGCCTCAAAAGACAAAGGACTCAGTCATGGCTGTCAGACAATTTCTGCGATAATGTCAAGCCTTACATCTAACCAGACCACCTGATCAGACTGTAACACACTTTGATTATAATACGTGAAGATGGCATAGTTGAGCGAGAGACCATCAGGCTTATTGTAATACCAAATAGGAACAGAAGGCAAGGATTATGCAGCATTTACCAAATTAACCCTCTAGGGCCATTCGTATCATATTTGATACAGTATGAAAACAAGCCTTGAAAGAAATATTTTCCTGAAAAATTTTTTAAGAGAAATATTTTATAAATTTCAAATGAAAGCAGTACTGACTGCTCAGTCAATGAATACCAAATGTTTCCTTATAGGGAAATACCAAATGTTTCCTTATAGGGAAATACTGTATCAAATATGATACGAATGGCCCTAGAGGGTTAATCATGTTTCTATTATATTCAGTCAGTCAGTTAAGTGCCATACGTGAAACACGCTTAGGCGATCATGTCTCGAAAGAGACATGACTGACTGGGCAGAAGATTATCCCACAGTAGGTTGCCATTGCTTTCTGCGGTAGACTGGTGAATTATATTATTATATTAATAAGTAGTAATTAGTGGGGGATCAGTTTATTACTTCATGACAATAGAAAACCGATCACCCACTTTATGCCCAGTATAAGCCTTAACCTTCTAGGGCCATTCGTATCATATTTGATACAGTATGAAAACAAGCCTTGAAAGAAATATTTTCCTGAAAAATTTTTTAAGAGAAATATTTTATAAATTTCAAATGAAAGCAGTACTGACTGCTCAGTCAATGAATACCAAATGTTTCCTTATAGGGAAATACCAAATGTTTCCTTATAGGGAAATACCAAATGTTTCCTTATAGGGAAATACTGTATCAAATATGATACGAATGGCCCTAGAGGGTTAATAAAAAGACTCTTCAGATGAGATGCAGGAGGTTCCGAAGTTGTCTGAAGACAATGTTTGAAGCCAATGGCGATTATATTGACTTGATTTACTCTTTAGTATTTCAATATTATTTGTGTAATTTTGGCAAATATATTTGTTAAAATAAGACATACATACATATATATATATATATATATATATATATATATATATATATATATATATATATATATCAGTAAGTAGCTAATCTAGAGCCAACGGACCTACCTAGGTTTTACCTAATGGATCGTCAGGGCAAGTTGGCTTGTAATGAGCGCTTTACGTGTTAGGTTTCTCGTCTTCGGTTTTGTTTTTCATTCGACTAGTACTTTGACTAATGTTCAAGTGCTTAGTTCGTTTCTTTTTTTGTTTCCAATTTTTTGCTCTCCGCGTTTATACTCGGTGGGTTTTTCGAGACGTGTTTAAAGATAAATTTATATATATATATATATATTAGTCATCCACATACAAGCCTGTTTCACTGTATCACAGCTCATCAGTGTGGCTAGTCACATTCACTTACTTCTGGCCGGGGTCGATATATTTAGACAGCGTATCTTCGTTTAAACGTTTTATTGAATAATATCAACATATAATATCTATTTAGTTTTTATAAAATCCTTTCTATTTCTCTGATCACTTTCTTGATGTTAAGATGAAGTTCATCAAAGTCTCCGTAGTTTTTTCCTGCCCAAGTACTTTCGATCACCCCTGAGATCATACTCAGGAGTGAATTACAAATAAAAATTTATTGTAACGATGAACGTTGCAATGGTGATTTTTAAAAACACGCGTGAATGCGGTCTGCATGAATTATTTTAAACTTATTCGTTGTAATTAAATATCTAAGAAGTGTTCTAACAGAAAAAAGAAATTGTGGCACTGAGATCCTAAGGCGTATTGACATGGCCAAGGATGCATTTCAAAGGCTGAAGAAAAGACTTGAAGCAACCGAAACAATGTTCTACAGAAGGATGCTGAGGATACCATAAACCAAACATGTGAGCAACAATGAAGTTTTGGAGAGGATGGAAACGAAAAGGAAACTAATACTTAACACCAGCAAAAGACAACTGAAGTTTTTGGGATATGTAATAAGGAAAGGGTGCTTGGAGAATTCGATACTCGCAGGACAGATAGAGAACAAGAGAAAGGATGTTAAGAATTATAAGGGATAGTAAGATGTGGAAGACCATGATCGGCTACGTCCTGAAGAGGCATGGCACACAGAAGAAGATTATGCCACAGGGCGACTAAGATCTCATTGGTCTGATGATTGCATTGGGGCGTGTTATTGACAGTCTCAATACAGGGTTGATTCCTGTATCCATTGAATCATAGAAATAAAAGAAATTCTTTCGGGGGTTATAAACATCTACAAATGTCGCTTGCTATTACTGCCGCTGATTGGCTGTCCGTGTTCTTAAGAGGAAAATATTAGGTTGTCCCAAAAGTTCGTAAACACTTGAGAAATGGGTCTATATGGTCCAGCACAATAGAGACAAGCGATGGGTTCAGAAAGGGCAAGAGACACCGTCGGTTCCGAAACAAGATCGATTCGGTAAGAAAGTCATGTTGTGCGTTTGGTGGAACTTTGAAGGAATCGTGCATTTTGAGTTGGTTCCGAATGGTCGTGCCATCAGTGCCGAACTTTACTGTCAGCAACTTGAGCGGGGCTACGAAAAGTTGAAGCAAAAGTACCCGGCTCTGATCAACCGAAAGCGCGCTTTGATGCAGCAGGACAATGCCAAGCCACACACCGCCAGGAAGACCAAAGACAAGTTTGAAGAGCTGGACTGCGTTGAGGTTCTGCCACATCCAGCCTACAGTCCTGACTGTGCTCCATCAAATTACAGCCTTTTCCGCTGAATGCAACACTTTCTGAAGGGCCGCCGATTCAACTCGTTTGATGAAGTCGAGGAAGCGTGTCAAGAATTCTTTGATTCGAAGCGGGCTGAATGGTACTTTGACCAGATCCGAAAGCTTGCAGATCGATGGCAGAAAGTCTTGGAAAATGATGATCTTTATTTTGAGGAATAATTTTTGTTGTTTTTGCGAGTAAAATTACAATTTTTTGCAAATGTTTTCTGGTAACCTTAGATTAATTGGCGAGTAAAATTTCAATTTTTGCAAGTGTTTACGAACTTTTGGGACAACCTAATAGAACGTTGTATTTTGGCTGCTAGCAAATAAGGTACGTCCTAATCAAATAGAATATATTCTAATCAATCTGGTCGGGTGCCCCTGTTATTTATATCAGATTTCTCGACAGGCTCCAACGGAGAATCTGTAATGTAATCGATCCTGACCTGGCAGATCGATTCCAGCCACTTTCTCACCGGTGGGACGTGGCTTCCCTCTCTGTCTATTCTACAAATATTTTCATGTCTTCTGCTCCGTCGAGCTTAGCTCACTGACGCCGCCTCCACAAGAATTTACTCGTGCAACAAGACTGGCAAAATGGTTCCACTCTTTTACAGTTAAATCAACTAAATGGAGCCGCCACTTCTACTCCAGTAGCTTCTTTTCTTGCACTTCCCACCTGTGGAACGTACGTCTGTATACTTGCTTCCCTGACGGCTATGATGTCTCAGAATTTAAATGCAATGTCAATTCCCATCCATTGTCCACTTGACTCTAGTCCTAGCCTCGTCCTCGTCCTGTTTTTTTTTCCTTTCTACCCTCGCAACTATTTTCACATTGGTACTCCCACCCTTCTCTTGCCCTTTCTCCTACACTCCCTGTAACTGGTTCGACTTTCTATTCTCTTCACTCTCCTTCTGCTTAAACTTTTACTATTCTCTTATGTGGACCCCTCCGCACCAGTGGCGGTACCGACTTGCTTGGGGTGAAAAGATAAAACAAAACAAAAAAAACAAAAAAACAAAACAAAACAAAAAAACAAACAAACAAACAAACCAAAAACATAAACAAATACAAAAACAATCATGTATCCTAATCAAATTATATATCCCGAAAAGAAATACAGTATAAAATGATCAGTTGAAGAATGGAACTCCACACCAGGAATAAGAAATACAGATTTATTGTACTAAGGTACAATTAACAATAATACACATATAGGCAAACCACGGGTTGGATCGGAATCGACTATCGAATAGTGAATGCCTTCGCCTAAGACCTTTTCTCTATTTACTAGCCTTCCCACGCAAGGTCAGATGTGACAAATGGTCATTTTATAGTGGGTATTCCCGGCCATATAGCCGGGCCAAAAAATGTCTGTATTTTTCCCCAGTCGTGGTTCTACCCTTCGGCGGAACCACGACTAGGTTTTTGCTCTCTGCTCGGAAGCAGAGAGCACCCTCTACCCGAAGGCAGAGATCTGACAGTGTCGTAGAGCAGTCAGGCGAATGCCTAAGACCTTTTCTCTATTTACTAGCCTTCCCACGCAAGGCCAGATGTGACACATGGTCATTTTATTATGGGTATTCCCGGCCATATAGCCGGGCCAAAAAATGTCTGTCTATTTTTCCCCAGTCGTGGTTCTACCCTTCGGCGGAACCACGACTAGGTTTTTGCTCTCTGCTCGGAAGCAGAGAGCACCCTCTACCCGAGGGCAGAGATCTGACAGTGTCATAGAGCAGTCAGGCGAGTGCCTAAGACCTTTTCCATCGTTGTACCGTTCGTTACCGTCTTTTACAAAGTAGAGCATTCTATTCTCGGAGATGGCAGGATGTTCCACCATGACACCAAATAAGAATTATTCCAATCATGTAAGATATATATTAGTCAAATAAAATATATTCTAATCAAACAAGATATATCCTAATCAAATAAGATATATTCTCAATCAAGTCAGATGTATATTAGTCAAATAAGATATATTTTTATCAAACAAGATATATTCTAATGAAATAAGATATATTCCAATCAAGTCAGATATATATATATATATATATATATATATATATATATATATATTAAGCAAGGCATTCCACTGCCACTATTACGCTTGGTGCTACATAAGGGAAGGTAAATAGAAAGAGTGGTTAGATATAGGAAATGTCAGAAGTGGGGTGATAGGTAGTTGGGAGGATGGGAAGAGTGTTTGAAAGAATGGAAGTTAGTTTGTTAGGAGGTGTCTATTGACCTTACATTTAAACTCCTGGAGATTGTAGCCGTCGGGGAAGCAGTCATGTGGAAGGGAATTCCACAGTCGGGAAGTACGAGAAAAGAAACTGTTGGAGTAGAAGTTACGGTTGCATTTTATCGGTTTCACTGTAAAAGGGTGGGATCTAGTTGCTAATCTAGTATCTCGTGCAAATTCGAACCTAGGGGGCACCAGTGATCTAAGTTCATCGGAGCAGAAGCCATGGAAGTATTTATAGAAGAGACACAGGGAAGCCACGTCGCGAGGGTGAGAGAGAGACTGCAGGCGGTCTTCCAAGTCAGTATCGATCACATTACAGACCCTCCGCTGTACCTTGTCGAGAAGCCCAAGGAGAATAGCAGGGGCACCCGACCAGATATGGCAACAGTATTCAATGCACGGGCGGATGGTAGATTTATAAATGTGCAGGATAGATTCAGACGAAAAAAAAAAACTCCGGGCCCTGCACAAAGAACCGACTTTCATAGCAGCGGATTTAGCAATGGATTCGATATAGTCATTCCACTTGAGGTACGCTGAAAGTGTGAGACCAAGGAGGCGTAGTGTTTTACTCTCTGGGAGGCAAGCCTGTTCCATGCTAATGGGAGGTAGGTGCGGTTTTAGTCAAATAAGATATATTATTATCAAACAAGATGTATTCTAATGAAATAAGATATATCTTAATCAACCTCCAACCGATTTATGCATTTATAGAGCGGTAAAAACTTACTACTTTCTTCTGATGATGATGGAAGAACTTTTCTGGGTGGCATAATTGTAGTTGCACCGGAAATGTTGGCAGAAGACGGTTGAGTGGTATTTGAAGTGGTGCTCAGCCGAACCGATTGGGTGGTCGTGTAGGTCGATGATGTAGATGTGGTACTGGTCGACGGATTGTAATTGGCCTGGGTACTACTCGGGTAGACCATGGTGCTGGTAGTGTTCGAAGCCCCCGTCAACCCTTCGGCCCCACTTTGACTCAGTACACCTGACAAGAAACGAATGGAAAAAAGGAAGAAAATCATAGAGTTATAATATAATGGAAGAGCACAAAACAAAAATATAATAGACCCGAAACTTAATAAAAAGAATTTTCCCACCAAAATGATTATGTTATTATTCAGAGGAAAGATCAAATAGTTTTTAATTATTTAAAAAAAAAAATTAATCTCTTCTAACACGTTAGAAATTCTGGTAAAACATCTTTTAATTTTAGTTAGCGGGTAACCAAATCGTTACGAGAATTTACAATGGAAAACGTAACATTACACAACTCAATTTTTTTCCGGTGACAAACACATTGTTATGGAAATTCTTGCAAAAATTAAATAATTGTCAGATTTTAATTAAACTTTCAGAGCTTATTCACAAATAAATGAAATTATCTTTAGAGTTATAATTTTCAAGAAATTTTGATAAAAATATTTTTTTTAACATCTGTTACGTAAATTCATGAAATTTTAAGAAATTAAATTTTGTTAGAAAAATTGGTTTTATTAGTTAAACGTAGGACTCATTGAAGAATGTAAACCATTAATTATTTTTTCCAAACATTTTGCCTTTTTTTCCGAAAATCTGTTCGAATTGTAAAATAAAAAATGCAATAAAATGATTTAATCTGATAAACTTTTAATTGCTTTAATAAATAATATATATTTTATAGACATTATAGACTGAAGAAAAAAATTCGATTACTAATTAAATTTTAAAGGAATTGTTTTCATTTTTTAAAATTATAATAATTTATAAAGATTCAAAAATATTTTAAAAATGCTTCAAGGATTTGGTGTCTTTAGTTTATAAACATATTAAGTGAATATTATATTTACTAATCGAAAATTGTAACGTTTAATACAAATCGTCGTGCCTTCGTATTTTTTAAATAATTCGTTTTTTTGTGTATTTGAAGTTTGTTTTTGTATAGTAATTTCTATATGTACCTTAAGAGGCCATGTGTTTTAGGGTTTCTTCCCTTTACAAGAAAAATTGTACAGTTATGTCACTTTTGTTCGCCATACACTTATTTTATCTTGCATCTGTCAATCTGTTAACGCATTTCAAATACCGTGGGAAGGTTAGAAAGTTCAACTCTGCGTTTAAGATATAGTTTTATTCTAAATTTCATACTATAAATAAGTAATACTTGTATAAATCAGATTTATTTAACATTACATTTGCTAATTTTCCTAAAATAATGTGTCACAGATGTATATTTTATTTTTGAAAGATTTTTAAGACCCAGAATAAATTTTCTTTACAAATGTGTCGATAGCTCAAAAATGGCCGAAAAATAGAAAGATTAAAAAAATTGAAAAATTCTATATTCCAATCAATATAATTTCTGTTTGTATTACATCAGAGTATTTTGCTTAGTGGAAATAGTAAATTCATTCATTTAGCTTTCAGTTGAAACTAAAATAAAAGTTTCAAGAAGAGGTTTTTATTTTGAAAAATTTAATTTAAAAGTTAGTTATCTTAAATGAGAGGATCTATCTATCTATCTATCTATCTATCTATCTATCTATCTATCTATCTATCTAAGTCCATTCATATCTATCTATCTATCTATCTATCTATCTATCTATCTATCTCTATCTATCTATCTATCTATCTCAGTCTGTTAATATCTATCTATCTATCTATCTATCTATCTATCTATCTATCTATCTATCTATCTCAGTCTGTTAATATCTATCTATCTATCTATCTATCTATCTATCTATCTATCTATCTATCTCAGTCTGTTAATATCTATCTATCTATCTATCTATCTATCTATCTATCTATCTATCTATCTATCTATCTCAGTCTGTTAATATCTATCTATCTATCTATCTATCTATCTATCTATCTATCTATCTATCTATCTATCTATGTCAGTCTATTCATATCTATCTATCTATCTATCTATCTATCTATCTATCTATCTATCTATCTATCTAAGTCCATTCATATCTATCTATCTATCTATCTATCTATCTATCTATCTATCTATCTATCTATCTCAGTCTGTTAATATCTATCTATCTATCTATCTATCTATCTATCTATCTATCTATCTATCTCAGTCTGTTAATATCTATCTATCTATCTATCTATCTATCTATCTATCTATCTATTTCAACGATTGATTTCGTAGATGAGATAGTTTCAAACCTATCTCCGACCTCCCCCGTCACTTTTCACAACTGGCACCTCTTTTCTACTTGAAATACCGACGCAGTTCAATCCTACACTCCCTTTGACACTCAGTGCTTTCGTCCAGTAATAATTGCATTCAGCATTATCCATTTGAAATAATATCTTTTCCGTTCAGCCATAAACGTAAGAAACTTTTCCCAGTCACCGATTCTCCATTCCTTGGGAAATACACGCTTTATACTAACCGCAATGATTGTAAAATCTTTACTCAATTCTGTTAGCACTGAATCACATTCAATCGATGCGAGATAGTAAATCACGAAACGTCTGAAAGTAACATTATTCCCCGGGATCTCGTCTTACTACTCTCGCGTCGACGAGACTGTTAAGAGTGACGAGAATAGTGATAACAATCACATTATCGACAGCGTCTCGCTGGGCCACGCGTTAGTTATCAATAGGTAATGGCGGCGTTTTTCTTGCATAAAGTATATATTATTATAGTGACATTTTTTAGTTGGTTGAGTCGCGTTGAACAGCGTTTCAATGCGTTTACTTGCTTGTGAAATTATTTATTTAAAGACTGGGCCGTTTGCAATAAACAGGCGAGTGCTGATTGGAAAAGAATATCGTTGGGACGAAATGAGGTTTTAGTTTAGTCTCTTGTGTACGAAGTCAGAAAAACATTAAAAGAAATGTAAAAAGAGAACAGTGAAGCTAAAATATAAGAAAGAAATGTAAACGAATAAGCGCCAATAAGAAGATAGATATGCTGTACAACGGGAATTATATAAGACACACACACACTCTCTCTCTCTCTGCCGATATCTATCTATCTATCTATCTATCTATCTATCTCAATTTGTTCATATCTATCTATCTATCTATCTATCTATCTATCTATCTATCTATCTATCTATCTATCTCAATTTGTTCATATCTATCTATCTATCTATCTATCTATCTATCTATCTCAATTTGTTCATATCTATCTATCTATTTATCTATCTATCTATCTATCTATCTATCTATCTATCTATCTATCTATCTATCTATCTCAATTTGTTCATATCTATCTATCTATCTATCTATCTATCTATCTATCTCAATTTGTTCATATCTATCTATCTATCTATCTATCTATCTATCTATCTATCTATCTATCTATCTATCTCACTGTTCATATCTATCTATCTATCTATCTATCTATCTATCTATCTATCTATCTATCTCAATTTGTTCATATCTATCTATCTATCTATCTATCTATCTATCTATCTAATTTGTTCATATCTATCTATCTATCTATCTATCTATCTATCTATCTATCTATCTATCTATCTCAGTCTGTTCATATCTATCTATCTATCTATCTATCTATCTCAGTCTGTTCATATCTATCTATCTATCTATCTATCTATCTATCTATCTATCTCAGTCTGTTCATATCTATCTATCTATCTATCTATCTCAGTCTGTTCATATCTATCTATCTATCTATCTATCTATCTATCTATCTATCTATCTATCTATCTATCTATCTATCTATCTATCACAGCCTGCTTTTATCTATCTATCTATCTATCTATCTATCTATCACAGCCTGCTTTTATCTATCTATCTATCTATCTATCTATCTATCTATCTATCTATCTATCTATCTATCTATCTATCACAGCCTGTTTTTATCTATCTATCTATCTATCTATCTATCTATCTATCTATCTATCTATCTATCTCATCCTGTTCATATGTATGTATGTATGTATGTATGTATGTATGTATGTATCTAATTCTGTTGACATCTATCTTATTTTGTTCATGTCTTTAAACCTCTGTTCATATCGATCTTCTTATCTAAATACGAGAGGAGAGAAAAAAATGGAAAAGAGAGAGATAGAGTCAGCGAGGGATAGAGAGTGGGAGAAGATTCTTTGTGTGTGAGTCGGACCGAAAATAAGGCGAATTCTCATGGAATATAACGTTTAAATTGCCATTAATTTCATTAAAGGAATTCCATTTTCTTTTCCCGCTCTTATTCATGTTGCGACCCCCACCCGTCCGCTTTTACCCTTACGCTTCACTCATTTCGGAAGTCGTCGTGGGATACTGAGTGTAAAATCAACGGGCGTGGCTACCGTCAAGTTTGCAGTTTTGACGTAAGACCGTTTTCCACCGAACGGAGATGCTATCGTTGGCTAGGGGCCATTGACAAGACCAATTCTTTCGGAAATTTCTGCGCGAAATCAATTAAGAACTTTTAATCAGTTCAATTGTTGTAAAGAATTCAGTGTTTTTGTCACGACATATTGGATGCTGCTTCACCCAGTGCCGACTCAGCAGAAACCGGTATGACCTGGTTTTCCCGGGGGGCGGTCATATGCCAAGGAAAAAGAAAGAAAGAAAAATATTGAAATAAATTAACAAACAACAAAAAGAAGCCATATGAACAAAGAAGTCAAAATGAAATTGTTTGAAAATTTTTTAAACTTCGGAAATATATAGAACCTCAATTTTGACGTTTCTGTGTTCACTTTAACGTTCCTTTTATTTTTATTTTTCTTCTCTTCCACTTTGCTTTTCCGGTTTTTATTTTTCCTTTCTTTTTTAATTTCTTTTTCTTTATCATTTTATTTTTAATTCTTTTTTTTTTCCACTTCGTTTTTTTCTTTTCTTCTAACTTTCTTTTTCATTTTTTTCTTTTTCTTTACCGCTTATTTTTTCTTATCTTTTTCCTCTTATTTTTATCTTTTTCTTCGTTTTCATTCCTTTTACCTTTCTTTTTCTTTTTTCTTTTCTTTTTTCTTTTCTTTTTTCTCTTCTTTCCTCCTGTTATCATTTTTCTTTTAATTCATTTTACACTTTTCTTCTTCGTTTCTCTTCTTTACTTTCACCTTTCTTTTTCATTTCTTTCTTCTTTTCTTTTCTTTTTTCTTTCTTTCTCCTTCTATCTTTTTTCTTTTAACTCTTTTTTTTTTACTTTTCTTCTCCGTTTTTCTTTTTTTCTTTTACCGTTTTTTCCTTTCTTTCTTCTTTTCTCTTCTGTTTCATTTTGTTTCTTTTTGTTATTCCAAACATTTTTCCTAATCTCTTTCACTTTTTCTTTTTCTTTTTTGTCGCTTCAATTTTCTTATCTTTTTCTTTTCCTTTCTATTTCAATCCGTTTTATTTTAACTATTTTTCTTTTTCTTTTTTCTTTTACTTTTTTCATTTCTTTCTTCTTTTCTGTATTGCTTCATTTTTTCTATCTTTTTCCTCTTTCATCTTCTTTTATTATTTTTTTTGCTCTTTTTTCCCACTTTTCTTTGTTTTTCTTCGTTTTTCCTTTCTTTTTTCTTTTTTCTTCTTTTCTTTCTTTTTTTTAAATCATATCACCCCAAGCAAGGCATTTTACTGCCTGAAAATGGGTAAGAGAATGATGACTGTGGCCATAAAATGAGGGATCAGTTTATATATTGATTTTAATGTAGAATTAATCCCCCACTTTATATATCCACATTAAATTAGCATGGAAATTTTTTCTTTTTTTTATAATCATATCGCCCCACTCCACTCTCATCAGAATTCTCATCCTTCTCTTACCCATTTTCTGATACCCCCTATAACCTGTCACTCTTTCTCATAACTTTCCTCCTATGTAACCCCCTGTAAAACAGTGGCAGTAAAATGCCTTGTTTGGGGCGATATGATTATAAAGAAAAAACACCGTTAGAGAGGAGCAAGAGAAGGATGGGAATACAGGTGTGATGACAGTTGCAAAGGTAGAGAGAAAAGAAAAGATATACAGTGTGGTGTAGAAAGAACTAGAGTCACGTGGTTAAGAGATGAGTATTGATATTGCATTTAATTGCCTGGAGGTTGTAACCGCCAGGAAAGCAAGAATATGGAAACGAGTTCCACAGGCGGGAAGTGTGAGAAAAGAAGCTGAAGGAGTAAAATTTTCGTCTGGTTGCAACAATGTAAATAACACTGAGATCTCATTTTAACAGACATATTTGCCAAAATTACATCTTGAAATACTAAATAGCATTCGTATTTACTGTTCGAGCTGTTGTCCTCATCTTTATTACCATGTTTACGACGTTGCAGCTGTTGTACGCTCTGGCCTTCTTCAGGTGCTAAGAATTTTTAACCAAAGCCTTTATTTTATAGGGGTATAAAATTCTTCGGCCATCCGCCACGGTAGGGATGGACTTATATTTTCAATTCAATTATCTTTATTGTTAATAGCTTGAATGTTCTATGTTTACTGTGTGTTATTATTTACTCTTTGATAATGGCTTATGTGAGCCGAAAGCTTAGACCTGATAAAAAATTCAACAAATACTGTGATTTTTTGTTGTCTTTTAACGACATCACCATCAAGTATATCAGACGGTATGAACGGATCCTACACAAAATTAATAGACAAAACTTGTCTATATTATTCAATGAAACCTGCATTAATTCACATTCCATATACAATGCCACTTCCAGATGACATTTAGTTATCTCTTTTTAACTCAACTAAGTTATTTATTCACCTCCGTAGCCAGCTATTGAACTCACAACTTTTTGGATCAAGTCACTGGAACTAACCAACGCCTATATCCACTCATCCAAGTGAATATAGGCGTTGGTTAGTTTTAATTTGTTAGGCGATGGGTTGTTTAAAATGCTGGATTAATAAGATGATACAGTATTGTCCATCATCTGTGATGGATACAATTCAAACGAAGCGTTTTCAAATGTGATATAATGAATATGCATACAACTTGGTTCCCCTTCACAGTAATATGATTGGCTGGTGTCAGCCATAAATACAGACTAAGGCGGGGACGCCTAGGACTACGCCTATTGGAACGTCTATTGACTACGCCTATCGCATAAGCCTACGTCTCAGCATACTGCATACGACTACGACGAGTACCGTCCATTACGTGTACTTGCTAGATTATTCTACCCGATTCAGTCAGTTAAGTGCCATACGCGATACACGCTTAGGTGATCATGTCTCGAAAGAGACATGACTGACTGGGCAGAAGATTATCCCGCAGTAGGTTGCCATTGCTTTCTGCGGTAGACTGGTTACCGACCAAGGCTATAGAACCCAATCTGTCCTGTTATTTAACCCATAACTGGAAGGAATAAGCGGATTAATACTTTTCCCAAGGGTATTTGCGCGTAAGTGAATGAAATGAATTCAGCTGGAATTCGAACTCGGCTCCCCGATTTCTCGTTCCGAGGCGATATCCACTGCACCGCAACGCACATCAATTACATTTGCCAAAAACCGCTTAGCTACTTCGAATAATATATATATCCCTTTTCGAGACATATCAAAATGTTATCAAGTTCCACTTTGTTCGTTATGTCATATATTACTTTGAACCGTGGAAGTAACTAACTGGTACATCCGGCCGTAGATAATGACAACAAAGAACAAGGGTTGTTGACAGATATATCTGGCCGTAGATATGTCAAAAAAGTAAAAAATAAAATAAAACTAAAAACTAAAAAACTAAAAACAAAAACAACAAAAAAACAAAACAAAAAAAAACAAGCAACAACCGACTTGAAAACAATGGACCTCCGAGTGTGATTGGCTATTGATGGTCAACAAAGTGACATCTCGTAAAAGCAAAAATACGTGAGAGTTTTAAGGCGATATAAAGTCTAGAATTTTTGGCTTAATAGAGAGAGAGACTGGCTAACGACTCCCGACTGCCCCTTCGTGTGTGCGATCTCTCTCCGGCTGCCCTCCTGCTCCACCGACGAAAAATAAAAATTTATGATTATATTCTTACATATACATGTTCCTCGCTGCTTATTCAGATCCAGCAGCAGTATACAACAATTACCAAAGTACTTTTCAATAGAAATAGTTTTTTTTTTTAGTGAGTTTCCATCGTGTACATTTCAAAGTTATTTAATAGGGAGATATTCGCATGCATACTCACGTAGACATACAAACCAACCAAAGAAATAAAGAATGATTCTTTCCTTTTTCACAGAGATGAAAAAGATTTAATTATTTTTGAAATTTGTTTTCCGCAATTCTCACGGGACAAGAAAAGAGAAAGAAAAAAAAAAGTAAAAATTAACCAATCGTTGGCTGTCAAAACGGATAAAATAATAAGCAATCAAATTCGACTAAATAATAATAATAACCAATCGACTCGCTCCAAATAATCGACCCGACTGTTTGGTAATATACTTGATATAATACCAGCGTTAATAAATTAAAAATAAAAATAAACTAAATTTTTTCTTTGCTCAACAAATTTAATGAGTAATATTTTAGTGAAGCTGTCTAGTTGAATTAACGAATTATTCTGATTTACTTTATTCCATGTATATAATTATGCGAACATTTCTTTTAAAAGCGAGGCGATAGTGGCAAGGTCATCTGGAGCGGTTCAGGATTTTTCCCTTCTGAATTTAATATATGTTTTTTTTATATCTTCCAGTTTGCCCTGCTAATAAATAAGAAATATATATAAAAAAAAAAGAATATTTATATACGAATAACAATTGTAATTAGACGTTGGAGTAGATAGACTAAATTATCGCCCGGTTCACACTCCACCCACGTCTATTGAACAGGTGTAGAGGCTCATCCCTTGTTCCCTGTTTGGGATGTGTTTTCCGGCTTTCTCTTTTCCAATCTTTACACTCTTTTCGTTTTTTTTCCTCAATTGAAGTAGATAGACTAAACTATCGCCCGGTTCACACTCCACCCACGTCTATTGAACAGGTGAAGAGGCTCATCCCTTGTTCCCTGTTTGGGATGTGGTTTCCGGCTTTCTCTTTTCCAATCTTTACACTCTTTTCGTTTTTTTTCCTCAATTGAAGTAGATAGACTAAACTATCGCCCGGTTCACACTCCACCCACGTCTATTGAACAGGTGAAGAGGTTCATCCCTTGTTCCCTGTTTGGGATGTGGTTTCCGGCTTTCTCTTTTCCAGTCTTTTCACTCTTTTCGTTTTTTTCCCTCAATTGAAGTAGATAGACTAAACTATCGCCCGGTTCACACTCCACCCACGTCTATTGAACAGGTGTAGAGGCTCATCCCTTGTTCCCTGTTTGGGATGTGATTTCCGGCTTTCTCTTTTCCAATCTTTTTACTCTTACGTAGCCCCCTGCACATCAGTGGCGTTACCGCCTTGCTCGGGGTGATATAAAAAAAAAGAAGTAAACATTCGGCATTCATTGACCGAGCAGCCAATATTGCTGTCAGTTGAAATTTATAAAATCTTTTCTTAAAACAATTTTTCTGGAAAATAGATTTTAAAGTCCAGTCGCTGTTATTGCTTTCTCCAGCACTGGGATGGAGTGGGGGGGTCTTCCTAAGCTTTTATTTGAAGTAGTGTCAAAGTTTTGATTATATCATTATTTTTATCTTCAAGTTACATACAATATCTGTTGTAATTCTTGCAGCTCTTGAATGTGCTCAAGTAATACGGTTTCTGTTATTTGGTAAAGTCCTTCGCGATTCTGTGGTGACAGGCTCGAAGAAAGATAATCTTTGCCAAGATTCACTGGCTCCACTTGCTCAAAGCCTTCTTTTAATCATTGAGTTTGAGTTTGAGTTTTGTTTAACGGCATATCAACACCTCTGTGGGTTGCCAAAAAGGTAGGGTTTTTAAATGTACAGTTGAACCTGTCGAATGCGACCACTCCTACTGCCATCAAAGATTGGTCGCATATGCCAGGTGGTCGTTCACTACTTAATGTCGGAAGATAGAGTAAGGATATTTTTGATAAAGTAAAATACTTTTTTTTACCTTTATCAAAAATATCTATATACATAGTAGAAAAAAATGTACAGTTGAATGAATGAATGCGACCACTCCTACCGCCATCAAAGATTAATGCATATGCAAGGTATTTGTTCACTACTTAATGTCGGAAGATAGGGTAAGGATATTTTTGATAAAGTAAAAAGGTTTCTTTACCTTATCAAAAATATCTGTATACATAGCAGAAAAAATGTACAGTTGAACCTGTCGAAATCGCGACCACTCCTACTGCCATCGCATTGGTCGCATGTTGCGGTGGTCGCTCACTACTTAATGTCGGAAGATAGTAAAGGATATTTTGATAAAGTAAAGGTTTCTTTTTACCTTATCAAAAATATCTATATACATAGCAGAAAAAAATGTACATACTGAACCTGTCGAATGCGACCACTCCTACTGCCATCAAAGATTGGTCGCATATGCCAGGTGTTCGCTCACTACTTAATGTCGGAAGATGAAAAGGATATTTTTGATAAAGTAAAAAGGCTTTACCTTATCAAAAATATCTATATACATAGCAGAAAACAAGAAAGAACCCTGTCGAATGCGACCACTCCTACTGCCATCAAAGATTGGTCGATATGCCAGGTGGTCGCTCACTACTTAATGTCGGAAGATAGTAGGATATTTTTGATAAAGTAAAATGGCTTTTTACCTTATCAAAAATATCTATATACATAGCAGAAAAAAATGTACAGTTGAACCTGTCGAATGCGACCACTGCTACTGCCATCAAAGATTGGTCGCATATGCCAGGTGGTCGTTCACTACTTAATGTCGGAAGATAGGGTAAGGATATTTTTTACAAAGTAAAAAGGTTTCTTTTTACCTATCAAAAATATCTATATACATAAGAGAAAAAAAACGTGTAGTTGAACCTGTTGAATGCGACCACTCCTACCGCCATCAAAGATTGGTCGCATATGCCAGGTGGTCGTTCATCACTTCTTAATGTCGGAAGATAGGGTAAGGATATTTTTGATAAAAGTAAAAAGGTTTCTTTTTACCTTATCAAAAATATCTATATACATAGCAGAAAAAATGTACAGTTGAACCCGTCGAATGCGACCACTCCTACTGCCATCAAAGATTGGTCGCATATGCCAGGTGGTCGTTCACTACTTAATGTCGGAAGATAGGGTAGGATAGAGTTTTGATAAAGTAAAAAAGGCTTTCTTTTACCTTATCAAAAATATCTATATACATAGCAGAAAAAAATGTACAGTTGAACCTGTCAAATGTGACCACTCCTACTGCCATCAAAGATTGGTCGCATATGCCAGGTGGTCGTTCACTACTTAATGTCGGAAGATAGGAGGATATTTTTGATAAAGCAAAAGGTTTCTTTTTACTCATCAAAAATATCTATATACATAGCAGAAAAAAACTGTCATGGCTGATGAAATAAAAAAAGTACTACGAGGTGAGAAGTAAAAAAGAAAAGAACTTAAGAAGACAATAAATAAAGATTGTTTTTTCACCTTAGTTTTTAAGTACCAACTCTGTCTAAAGTTTGAGTTTGAATTTGAGTTTGATTCAATGGCATATCAACACCTCCGTGGGTTATTTAATGCCAAAAAGGTAGAGTTTTAAGGTATTTTTTTTAATGTTTGGTTCTAGCGAGAAGGTTGATTTAGTCAAATTTTGATGAAAAGTTTTTTCTAATCTTTTTTTTTTTAATTTTAGAAAACTGAGGATGTCTTTTAGTTAAAAAATGTATTGCCGGTAATAATATTTTTCTTCAAAAATGTATTTTTGGTAATATTTTTCCTTCAAAAATGTATATTTTTCTATAAAAGTTTATCTTTATACTTTCGTAGTATTTTGACCCCAGTCTGGGGGTTAACTATTTGCCCATAGATGGGATCCTAACAAGTGCTACCACTCTGGGTCAATTAAGAGGTGGTTCTATGCTCCTCACAAACTCCCAATCAGAGGCCTTGCTACCACTCCGAGTCAGAGTGAACCTGGGAACAACAGCAATCAAGAGGTGGTTCCATGCTCCTCACAACCTCCCAATCAGAGGCCTTGCTACCACTCCGAGTCAGAGTGAACCTGGGAACAACAGCAATTAAGAGGTGGTTCCATGCTCCTCACAACCTCCCAATCAGAGGCCTTGCTACCACTCCGGGTCAGAGTGAACCCGGGAACAACAGCAATCAAGAGGTGGTTCCATGCTCCTCACAAACTCCCAATCAGAGGCCTTGCTACCACTTCGAGTCAGAGTGAACCTGGAAACAACAGCAATCAAGAGGTGGTTCCATGCTCCTCGCAACCTTCCAATCATAGGCCTTGCTGCCGGATGCAGTTTACCGTCATATTCAGGACAATTTTTAATAACTGATCTTAGAAAACGGTTAAGTACAACTGACAGTTTAGATATTTCTTAACGGGTTCAGCGAATATCGATCGAAAGTAATGTCTGCTATTTTATTATGTTTTTTTCTAGTCATTTCACTCCATGCAAGGTAATAAAGCCACTACGATATATAGAGTACTAAACATGAAAGAAAACGAGAAGAACAGAAGAGAAATCAGAAAGACGGTGGATAACGATTGACACTGTCTTTAACTATTTAAAGATCAAAGTTGAGTGGAAACTGTTAGAGTTGACTTTTTTTGGTTTAATCTGGCTGAGCATATCAGGGGGACTCAGATACTTACTGGAGGAGTACAATGGTTACAATGGTAAAAGAGTGGGACCTAGATGCCAATCTAGTAGCGTGAGTAAATACATTTGGTCGGGGAACCAGGGACAAAACTTGTCAGAGCAGTTGCCATGGAAATAATTGTAGAAAAGACAGAGGGAAGCCACATCACGTTGGTGAGAAAGTAACTGACGTCAGGATAGATTATATTGTAGATAATCTTTTAGATTTTGTCGAGAACCTCAAGATTAAAAGCAGTAACATCCGACCAGATATGGCCACAGTATTCAATGCGCAGACGAATTGTACATTTATAAATGTGCAAGATGGATTCTGATGAGAAACTCGAGATGAATAGCAAGAGCACCCAACCAGATATGGCAGCAGTATTCAATTCACAGAAGAATGGTAGATTTATAAATGTGCAAGATGGATTCTGATGAGAACATCGAGATGAATAGCAGGAGCACCCAACCAGAGATTGCAACACTATCCAATGCACGGACGAATGGTAGATTTATAAATGTGCAAAATGGATTCTTATGAGAACCTCGAGATGAATAGCAAGAGCACCCGACCAGATATGACCCCAGTATTCAATACATTGACGAATGGTAGATTTATAAATGTGCAAGATGGATTCTGATGAGAACCTCGAGATGAACTGGTGGATCACCCGACCAGATATGGCAACAGTATTCAATGCATGGACAAATGGTAGATTTATGAATGTGCAAAATGGATTCTGACGAGAAAAAATTTTTTGGCCTGACACAGTGACCCAAACCTCTTAGCAGTAGATGCAGCTATGGTCGTTCCATTTGAGGTCATTTGAGAGAGCGATCCCAATGAGGCGAAGTGAAAATGAGAATAAAAAGGGCACTTACACTTAAGAATCAGAAAGCAAGTGCTGAAATTCAACTAATTGTGGAATCTGACAACAAACAACAGAAAATGAGACTCAAAAGCTAAGCAAAGGATCAATAAAAGTTTCGTTATAAAACAAAGCAAAGAGTGCTGAACTGTTACGCTATATCAACCCACCTGTATGGGAGTAAATACCAGATAATTTCTTCCCAGTTGAGACGTGGAGAATTGACACTCACGAGATATCAATCAGTTAAGTGTTATACGTCATACTCGCTTGGGCAATGACTGATTGAACAGATTTTCCAGCAGTTGGTTGCCATTACTTTCTGCGGTGGACTGGTTGCCAGCCTAGTTTATAGAACTCAATCTGTTCTGTTATTTAACCCATAACTGGAGGGAAGGAACGGATTAATACTTTTCCTAATGGTATTTGTGCGTAAGCGAATGCAAAGAATTCAACTGGAATTCGCACTTGGCTTTCCGATTTCTCGTTCCGAGCCGATATCCACTGCACCACAAACGGATATTCGCAAGATATACGAGATATATCGATATAAAAAAGGGGAAATATTTAACGTTAAATATTCGAGTTATTGGCTATGTAGTATAAAAAATGGGAGGTCTACTGTGAGTGAGCGGATGTGCGTTGTGGTGCATTGGATATCGGCTCGGAACGAGAAGTCGGGGAATTCCAGTTGAATTCATTGTATTCACTTACGCACAAATACCCTTGGGAAAGGTATTAATCCGCCTATGGATAACCCAGTTATGGGTTAAATAACAGGACAGATTGGGTTCTATAGCCTTGGCTGGCAACCAGTCTACCGCAGAAAGCAATGGCAACCTACTGCGGGATAATTTTCTGCCCAGTCAGTCATGTCTTTTTCGAGACATGATCGCCCAAGCGTGTTTCACGTTTGGCACTTAACTGACTGTGAGTGAAGCACTGAATCATCTGAGAGACTTCCTTCTAACTCACAGCTGCATGGTTGGTGCTAACCTCCAGGACAGTGACTCGTTCCACTTTCTTTGGTTAACATTCACGACAGACATCAAGTTCGAAAAACTAAATTGGACGGACCTGAAGCAGACTACCACCACGTTTAATTTCGTTGTTTTTCATTTTTTTTTACTTTTTTCAGCGCAGTCATATCGATTGTTGCTTATCAAAAGAAAAAAAAAATTGAAAAATTACAATATTTCAATTAATTTTTTTTTTGGTTGGGGGTGGAGTCAATTTCTCATACGACGTTAAAGTAAATCGATCCTCCATTTTCAATCCACACGCGTTGGGGTCGCTTTGTCATGTTAATTTCGTTGTTTTTCATTTTTCTTTAATTTTTTCAGCGCAATTCTATCGATTGTTACTTAAACTTTCCGATTATCCAAAAGAATTTTGAAAAATTCAAATATTAAAACAAATTTGTTGGGGGGCACTTTCTCATACAACGTTAAAGTAAATCGATCCTTCATTTTCAATCCACTATAAGGTTGTATGAGAAACTGCCCACCCCCCACTTAAATTGTTTAAATATTGAAATTTTTGCAAATTTTTTTGTCATTCGTAAACTTTAAGGTGTAAAAGATAATATTGCATTGAAAAAAGTCCCCAAAATTTGATAATGAACAAATTTACAGGTGGCGGTAATGTCGTACCGGCGACTGGTTTCAAAATGGAGGCTCGATTTACTATGACGTTCTATGAGAAACTGATCCCCACCCCATCAGAAAATGTTTAAATATTAAAATTTTTCAAATTTTTTTTTGTCAATCGTAAAGCTAAGGGAGTAACCGATAGGACTGCGCTGAAAAAAGTAAAAAAAAAAAAAAAAGAAAAGAAAAGAAAAACAACGAAATTAAACGTGGTGGTAGTCTGATTCAGGTCCGCCCGAAATTGAATCGATTACTAGAAAAGTTACAAAGAAAATTGCTTCACTGTGTCGTACTACACAATATCACTCTCCAGAATGTATCTTTAGTCAGTTAAGTGCCATACGTGATACACGCTTTGGGCGATCATGTCTGGGCAGAAGATTATCCCGCAGTAAGTTGTCATTGCTTTCTGCGGTATACTGGTTGCCGACCAAAGGCTACAGAACCCAATTTGTCCTGTTATTTAACTCATAGCTAGAGGGAGAATATATGTATTATATTATTTAGTATTAATTAGAGGGGGATCAGTTTATTACATCATAACAATAGAAAACCGATCCCCCACTTTATGTCCAGTAAAAGCCTTAATCATGTTTCTAACTGACTGGGCAGGAAATTATCCCGCAGTAAGTTGCCATTGCTTTCTACGGTAGCCTGGTTGCCAGCCAAAGCTATAGAACTCAATCGGTTTTTTTATTTAACACAGAAGATATGTACTATATTATTAAGTAGTAATTAGAGGGGGATCAGTTTATTACTTAATAACAATAGAAAAGCGTGTATCACGTATGGCACTTAATAACATTTCTAAATTAAATTTATCCACTTATTTGATTCTAACATCTACAAATAAATACGACGAATGGCCTATTTATAGAAATCTAAGATTCATGCCGCGTTCGAATTCCAGTTGAATTTCTTGCATTCACTTACGTACAAATACCCTTGGGAAACGTAATAATCCGTCTCTTCCCTCCAGTTATGGGTTAAATAATAAAACAGTAGCCTTGGTTGGCAACCAATCTACCGCAAAAAGCAATGGCAACCTACTGCTGAATAATCTTCTGCCCGGTCAGTCATGTGACTCGAAAGGACAAATCAAGGAGCCGAGTTCGAATTCTAGTTGAATTCCTTGCATTTACTTACGCACAAATGCAGATTGGGTTCTATAGCTTTGGCTGGCAACCAGTCTACCACAGAAGGCAATGGCAACCTACTGCAGGATAATCTTCTGTCCAGTCAGTCATGTGTCTTTCGAGACATGATCGTCAAAGCGTGTATCACGGGATCAGTTTATTACTTAATAACAATAGAAAACCGATCTCTGCATATGCCAAGTAGAAGCCTTAATCATTTTTCTAACTATTATATTCAGTCAGTCAGCTAAGTGCCATACGATATTTGATATTTTATTTGATGTTAGAATCAAATAAGTGGATGAATTTAATTTAGAAATGTTATTACAGACGACAGAAAATGGGGCACAGAAATATGAAAGCGTATTGGAATAAAGAAATTTTTTTTTTTAATCATTTCACCCCGAGCAAGGCGGAAACGCCACTGATGTGCAGGGGGTTACATAAATGTAAAAAGATTAATTAGAAAAGAGTGAGGAGTACAAACTTGTTAGAAAGGAACAATAGAAAGCAGGTTCGATGACAGATACATAGGTGGAGAGAAAGGTAAGGTTATACAGGGGTGGGGAGAGAGCTAGAGTCAGTGGTTAGTAGATGAGTATTGACTTTGCATCTAAATTTCTGGAGGTTGTAGCCGTCAGGAAAGCAAGAATACGGGAGTGAGTTCCACAGGCGGGAAGTGCGAGAGAAGAAGCTGCAGAAGTAGAATTGTCGTCTGCATTTGGCTAACCTGACTATGAATGGGTGGGACCCAGTTGCCAGTCTGGTTGCACGAGTAAACACCTGTTGAGGAGGCATCAGTGACTTAAGCTCGTCCGAGCAGAAGCCATGAAAGTATTTAGAGAACAGACAAAGGGAGGCCACATTTCGACGATGGGGAAGTGGCTGCAGTCGAGTCGCCAAATCAGTACCTATCACATTACAGACTCTCCTTTGGAGCTTGTCAAGAACACTGAGGAGAACGGCAGGGGCACCTGACCATAAATGGCAGCAGTACTCCATGCACGGACGGATGGTTGACTTGTAAATCGGACGGATGGTTGACTTGTACGCCTTCCAAAACCCAAGCAAAATATTAAGAAACAGAAAAGTTTTGTTAGAAACAAAGCAAATGGTGCGGAACTGCTATGCATTATCAATTTTCTTTTATGACAGTGAATACCCGGGAATTTTCTTAAAGATGAAAAAGAAACCAGAGATCCAGTTCTACAGAAGGCTGCTGAGAATATCATGAACAGAACATGTGAGCAATAAGGAAGTTTTAAGAAAAACTGAAACAAAAGGGCGTTTTTATAATCATACAGTTAAAATTTCTGGGACACACAAAGAGGAAAGTGGGTTTGGAGAATTTTATACACAAAGGATATATTTAAGGCATAGAACAATGAGTAACCTACCTAAAGAGCTTGTGAAAATGGAAGGCAGATGAGAGGGATAGTGAAAAGGGAAACCTTAGTAAGAGCTACAGAGAATAGGGAGTTGCGGAGAGCCATGGTCGCCTACGTCCTTAAAAGAAACGTCACACAAAATTATTTGAGAACAAATAAAAAACGTAATTAAAAGAAAACAGTTGAAAGTCGTGCATGACCTACTTAATGCGCTTGAGCCAATGATTGGTAAAACAGGAATTAGCAGAAATAGGTTTTGGTTCGGTTCGTTTCGTTTTATGGCATATCAACAACTCAATGGATTATTTAATGCCGACAAAATTCTTACAGCAGATTCGTATGAATAGTCTTTTGCAGATTAGGTTTCATTAACGTATTTTTTGTTTTTTCGTGAGTGAGATGCATTATTCATTTATATATATATATTTATATATATACTAGCAGTATAGCCCGGCGTTGCTCGGGTGTACTGAAAGCTTTAAAACTAATCCATTCTCCTGGAGCTCAGACTCTTTGGACGTTGGCACAAAAGACTAAAAAGCAATAGTTGCTTCCAGTTAAAGCGAAACCGTAGACCGAAAGAAAAATGAAAGTCAAATTTTGATTTCTTGGTATCGATATCAAATAAGTTTTTTTCGCCGTAAACTGAATTTTGAAGGCTAAAGAAGTCCTCTGAGTAAAGGATGGCTGAGACTGAGAAGTAAAATTATACCTACTTAGAGCTAAACCCGAAGCAAAAAGTAAAATAAAAGGGCTGAAAAAAAATACAGTCATACAGGCAGATAAAGAGACACACACAAAAACATCTTGCCTTATATATATATTATCGATTTTCTGCACTATTGTAAGAACTGCAACCTTGAAACTTCTGAATATCGTTCCTTATGTCTTTGTCTATGAGTGTATGAAATTTGATTAAAATCGGACCACTCCTTCTTTAACCCGGTTTTTTCGATAATCGATTTTCGATATTTATCGGTGGTACCTCGACACAAAACCTAGCTAAGAACACTCGCAGGCGCTTATAGTACAACTGTGTAAAATTTCAAGAAAATCGGCTCAGCCATTTTGGAGTCTATAGGTAACACACACACACACACACACACACACACACACACACAAATTTCCGTTTATAAATAAGTTTAGATAGATTTAGATAGATATATTCTGTGTATTTAGGCAGCATTTTTTCATTGATGCATGTTTCATTAAATAATATAGACAAGTTTTGTCGATTTATTTTATGTAAACTTTTTTTTAAATACTGTTTAATTGTGACCAACATAAATATTGTTTAATCCGTTGGAGGTTGTATCTCCAACGGATTAAACGATATTTATGTTGGTCACACTACAAACTCGCCCTCACGATGCTTGACTCTACATTTAAACGACAATTCTAACATCTTTAGACATCTAAAACAATATTCCAGGCCACATACACAATTCCGTGAAATCCTCGTCGAAAACACAACCATACTTAAACATGAAAACAATAAACAAAAACTAAAAATTCTCGAAGCTATATTCATAAAACAGTTGAAACCTAACCTGAACAAAATTAACTACGAAATTTCCACACGCATTCTCAAATGCCTATAATAGATAGCAGAAGCAATTGGTTATCCCAATGGCTTTCCATACTTAATACTTCTCGCCCCAACTCTCGTGTGGTCATGTGAGACGCCAAAAGCTGTAGTGCGATTTTAGTTTACAGCATGCAAGCACGTGTTTGCTAATCCTGCACACAAACAAAATAGACGACTACTACTATCGTTCGTCCGCGGACTGTTCATTACAACCAACACTATTTTCATCTTTGATAATGGCTGATGCAAGCCGAAAGCTCAGAAAGGATTAAATAAAAACATGTATCAATATTATGATTTTCTTTCCTCTTTCAACGATTATGCTATTAAACATGTCAGACGAAATTTTAAAAAATTACATAAAATAAATCGACAAAACTTCTCTATATTATTTATATTATAAAACAACAACAATATATATATATATATATATATATATATATATATATATATATATATATATATATTAAAAATATATTGCTTTTAATTTTTTCAAAAATGTATTATTGGTAATATTTTTTCTTCAAAAATGTATTGCTGGTAATATTTTCTACTCCAAAAACATATTGCTGGAATTTTCCCAATAAAAATTGATTTTTATACTTTCATAGTATTTTGACCCCAGTTTTGGGGTTAACTATTTGTCCATAACTGGGACCTTAACAGGTGCCACCGCCCCAGGTCAGGGTGAACCCAGGAACAACAGCAATTAAAAGGTGGTTCCATGCTCCTCAAAACTTTTCAATTAGAGTCCTTGCTGGCAGATGATGTTTATTGTCAAACTTAGGACCTGAATATAGGTTATCGTCATACCCAGGATGCCTCATTAAGTGGGGGGCTAACCCTCTGTGGAGGTGCAGTCGACGTATTCTGAAGCCTCAGCTGACAGGGCAGAGCAGAGAGAGAAAAGAGAAAATATAGAGCTACAAAGGACAGGAAATTGTGGAGAGCCATGATCGCCCACGGCCTGAAGGGCTACGGCGCATAGAAGAATTATCAAGAAAAATAGACTGAACATCAAACAAGGTTGTGTAAATGGATGACAAAACAGGGAACGGGCAGGATTTTAAAGGGACGAGCATTGTTTAGAGCTAAAAAAGACAGGAAGTTGTGGAGGGTCATGTTTAACCTTCCTAACGAGCTTGTGTAAATGGCTGGTAGAACTGGGACTCGGATGGATAGTAAGGCGATAAACATTGTTTAAAGATAAAAAAAGAGGAAGTTATGGAGAGCCATGACCAATCTACCTAATGAGAGTGTGTAAATGAATGAAAAACAGGGATTGAGATGGATTATTTGAGGACCAACATTATTTAAAGCTACAAAAGATAGGAAGTTGTGGAGAGCCATAATCAACTTTCCTAACGGGCTTGTGTAAGTGGATATCAGAACAATGAATGGAATTGGGTAGTAAGGAGACAGACATTGCTTAGAACTACAAAGGATATGAAGCTGTGGAGATCCTTGACTCTCAACGTTCTGAAGGAAAATAATATATAAAAGAAAAAGAATGAGGACTCAACTGATTATTTTTAAAGTAATGGTTAATCAGACTATCTCGTTAACCATTACTCTACGTCTAGGCGTCCATATTTTCCACCACCTTGAGCATTTAGATGCAATAGTGCTAGAACTTACGTTCAATTTTTATCATAATCCACCGCTTCTAAGTTTTTTGTATATACGACTTCCTTACTCCTTACTCTTGCTCTCCCTTGCTCTCCCTTTCACACAAACACACATATTAACAGACCCACAGACAGACGCACACATTAACAGACAGGCACACTCTTTTTACGCTTCACGAATTTCTCTGTACGTACAAGTTCAGCAAACTACAAATTAATCAAAAGCCAGACGTGGACGCACATATATACATACCTACATACAAGCGAACAAAGCAAGTATTTATGCATGAACATCCATTTGTCAATATTAACAAAAGATACAGAAGCGGTTTTGTTTCTCTTGACTGGAACAGAAATCAGAAAGCGTTGATTACTTCCCAAAATCTTGAAATAGCAAAGAAAATTTACTATCCAATTTGTTTCTTTCGCCCCGACAAGATAATTACGACAGCAATTGATTTGATTTAAACTAAGGAAAAACAAAAGAACTTTTCAATATTTTCGGAAGTTTTCGTTTGTCATTACTGACAATGGATATGAAAACAAATCTGTTTCCACTGTCTGAAACGGTTGTATATAGAGAGCATCGAGTCTCTTCAGGCAGCCGAATGAAGTAAAGAACTAAAAGACTTCAAGACTGATTCAGTTTTAACGTGTCAACGCCCACAATATATAATAAATATCTACACAGATGATACCGTAGTTTAAGAAAATACCATATATCTGGATCGAATTTACCATATGTCTGGATCGAATTTAAGGTCCATCAAAGAAGGTACACATGTGATGACCCTAATATATACTAGGTTCAACATAAAAAATAAAAATGTAAGATTTGTACTCGGTGTCACCTCAGATTGCCAAAAGATCTGAAATCTCAAAGCCACGAAGTGTGGAGGTTATACAAACGATGCATGTGATTCGTTCCAAAATATATGAATCGAATATGTGTAGCGCTTGAAAATTTACTATCCAATTTGTTTCTTTCACCCCGACAAGATAATCACGACAGCAATTGATTTGATTTATATATATACGAGTGAATACAGAACGAAGAATTCTTACAACGTCCAAAACATTAATTTAAAAACAGTGCTCGATATATAATATATAGAGCTGTGAATATTTATTATAAATTATATTTTAGAACATGTACATAATTATTCTATATATAACCTCTACGAAGGTAAGCTCGTTTCGGCACTGAAACAATGTACATGTTCTAAAATATAATTTATAATAAATATATTACAGGCAACCTCTTTTGCCTCCCATAAGCATGGACCAGATGATTCTCCCGGAGAGTAATACACTACGCCTCCTCGGACTTACCCTGTCCTCAGACCTCAAATGGAACCATTATATTGAATCCATAGCAAAATCTACTGCTAAGAAGATTGGGTCACTATGTCGATCCAGGATGTTTTTTCCACCTGAATCCATCCTGCATATATACAAGTCAACCATCCGTCCGTGCATGGAGTACTGCTACCATTTATGGTCAGGTGCCCCTGCCGTTCTCCTCAGTGTTCTTGACAAGCTCCAAAGGAGAGTCTGTAATGTGATAGGTACTGATCTGGCGACTCGACTGCAGCCACTTTCCCATCGTCGAAATGTGGCCTCCCTCTGTCTCTTCTATAAATACTTTCATGGCTTCTGCTCGGATGAGCTTAAGTCACTGATGCCTCCTCAACAGGTGTTTACCCGTGCAACCAGACTGGCAACTGGATCCCACCCATTCACAGTCAGGTTAGCCAAATGCAGACGACAATTCTACTCCTGCAGCTTCCTCTCTCGCACTTCCCGCCTGTGGAACTCACTCCCGTATTCTTGCTTTCCTGACGGCTACAACCTCCAGAAATTTAAATGCAAAGTTAATACTCATCTACTAACCACTGGACTCTAGCTCTCTCCCCTCCCCTGTATAACCTTCCCTTTCTCTCCGTCTATGTATCTGTCATCGCACCTGCTTTCTCAGCTTTCTATTGTTCCTTTCTAACTAGCTTGTACTCCTCACTCTTTTCTAATTAATCTTTTTACATTTATGTAACCCCCTGCACATCAGTGGCGTTTCCGCCTTGCTCGGGGTGAAATGATTAAAATATATATATATATATATATATATATATATATATATATATATATATATATATATATTAAGTTGACAAGAAAGTTCTTGCGGAATTTTTAATTTTGATTTCAAATGATGTATTTTCAAATAAGTTTTCGTTATGATACCTTTACTTTATATATCAATTTAAAGAGCGTTTTTCGTTTTATCTAATCGTTTAAATGACGATCGTTTTCAAACAATTATGTCTTCTTTTCAGAACGTTGAATAGAAGATGGAAAAAAGCAAATTCGCACAATTTTCTTATTTCAGTTCAAGCTAGGCCGAAAAGCTGCCGAAACAGCTCGCGATACCGAACGCTCAGCACAATGGTGGCTTAAGAAATTTCGTGGCGGCGACGAGATAAATACACGTGTTTTGCGTCGGCAAAAGTGTGTTGATTCTGATGGTGCTTATTTCGATCAATAAATTTTGGTTTGAGCCGAGATATGTTCATCTGAATTTAACCCTCTAGGGCCATTCATATCATATTAGTGGGAGATCTGTTTATTACTTCATAACAATATTGAACTGATCCCCCACTTTGTGATAAGTAGAAACCTTAATCATATTATATTATTAACCCTCTAGGGCCATTCGTATCATATTAGTGGGGGATCTGTTTATTACTTCATAACAATATAGAACTGATCCTCCACTTTATGACAAGTAGAAGCCTTAATCATATTATATTATTAACCCACTAGGGCCATTCGTATCATATTAGTGGGGGATCTGTTTATTACTTCATAACAATATAGAACTGATCCCCCACTTTATGATAAGTAGAAGCCTTAAACATATTATATTATTAACCCTCTAGGGCCATTCGTATCATATTAGTGGGGGATCTTTTTATTACTTCATAACAACATAGAACTGATCCCCCACTTTATGACAAGTAGAAGCCTTAATCATATTATATTATTAACCCTCTAGGGCCATTCGTATCATATTAGTGGGGGATCTGTTTATTACTTCATAACAATATAGAACTGATCCCCCACTTTATGATAAGTAGAAGGCTTAATCATATTACATTATTAACCCTCTAGTGCTATTCGTATCATATTAGTGGGGGATCTTTTTATTACTTCATAACAATATAGAACTGATCCCCCACTTTATGATAAGTAGAAGCCTTAATCATATTATATTATTAACCCTCTAGGGCCATTCGTATCATATTAGTGGGGGATCTGTTTATTACTTCATAACAATATAGAACTGATCCCCCACTTTATGATAAGTAGAAGCCTTAATCATATTATATTATTAACCCTCTAGGGCCATTCGTATCATATTATTGGGGGATCTGTTTATTACTTCATAACAATATAGAACTGATCCCCCACTTTATGATAAGTAGAAGCCTTAATCATATTATATTATTAACCCTCTAGGTCCATTCGTATCATATTAGTGGGGGATCTTTTTATTACTTCATAACAATATAGAACTGATACCCCACTTTATGACAAGTAGAAGCCTTAATCATATTATATTATTAACCCACTAGGGCCATTCGTATCATATTTGATACAGTATGAAAACAAGCCTTGAAAGAAATATTTTCCTGAAAAATTTTTTAAGAGAAATATTTTATAAATTTCAAATGAAAGCAGTACTGACTGCTCAGTCAATGAATACCAAATGTTTCCTTATAGGGAAATACCAAATGTTTCCTTATAGGAAATACCAAATGTTTCCTTATAGGGAAATACTGTATCAAATATGATACGAATGGCCCTAGAGGGTTAATCATGTTTCTATTATATTCAGTCAGTCAGTTTAGTGCCATACGTGATACACGCTTAGGCGATCATGTCTCGAAAGAGACATGACTGACTGGGCAGAAGATTATCCCATAGTAGGTTGCCATTTCTTTCTGCGGTAGACTGGTGAATTATATTATTATATTAATAAGTAGTAATTAGTGGGGGATCAGTTTATTACTTCATGACAATAGAAACCCGATCACCCACTTTATGCCCAGTATAAGCCTTAACCCTCTAGGGCCATTCGTATCATATTTCATACAGTATGAAAACAAGCCTTGAAAGAAATATTTTCCTGAAAAATTTTTTAAGAGAAATATTTTATAAATTTTAAATGAAAGCAGTACTGACTGCTCAGTCAATGAATACCAAATGTTTCCTTATAGGGAAATACCAAATGTTTCCTTATAGGGAAATACCAAATGTTTCCTTATAGGGAAATACTGTATCAAATATGATACGAATGGCCCTAAAGGGTTAAAAGTTAAAAACCGCAAGAACTTTCTTGTTAACCTGATATATATATATATATATAAGAAAAATTAAGACAGACACGTTATTTCATGGTGAATCGGAAGTGTAGGCCTATTTCAGGCGAGCCATCGTCAGCTTCCGTCTTTATTTAACGAAGGATTCTACACGAATGAGATTCACAAAAACATAAAAAAAACGTTAATTTTTATTCGTTTTTTTATGTTTTTTTATATTTTTTTATGATTTTTAGTTTTTTTTTTAATGTTTTTGTCAATCTCATTCGTGTAGAATCCTTCGTTAAATAAAGACGGAAGCTGACGATGGCTCGCCTGAAATAGGCCCATACTTCCGATTCACCATGAAATAACATGTCTGTCTTAATTTTTGCTCAATATGTATTTATATATCCTTATATAAATATCTTATATTTATATATCCTTATATATGTTTAGATCTCTCTTAGAGAGTTATCCTACCACTATATGTAAAGGATACTCCTTTGGATTCTTCTATGCCCACACTGCATGCTGATATATATATATATATATATATATATATATATATATATATATATATTATATGTGTGTGTGTGTGTGTGTGTGTGTGTGTGTGTGTGTGTGTGTGTGTGTGTGCGTATGTATGTATCCAAATGTAGCATCCGCCGCTTGAGTACTTGATGAGGGAAAGTATGCTTATTTTAAATGGAGTAAACGGGTTAAGGTCGACAGTGCAAATATATTTCGTCAGGGTGTAACTACGTTGACCGCATTATCAGAGAATAGACAAAATTAAGTCATCAAATCTAGTATTGGTTGATTTTCCGTCTGTTTATATGCAAATCTATAGATCCGCTTTGATTGGTTAGCTTCCTATTGACTCGCGGCTTTTAAAAATAGTTGTGAAAACTTTCTGATTGGTTGGCTGATCTATGGCTTTGTTTCGCTGGTTATGTGTATTATCCATCTATTTTTGAGGGATGATGAAATTTGGGACTACTTCAATAATCTTGGAGTTATTTCGAACTTTTGTTTTCATCTTAGTTGATATAGGTGTTGTAACAGACACAACGTTTCGACCAAGTACCCTCTGGTCATCATCAGGTGTCCATAGATTGGCTGATATGGATTATCTCGTTGATTATTGCGAAATATTCTGTGAAATCAATTATTGTTCTTTCATGTTAGATTTTGGTTCGTCACTACCAAGTCAAAGGGTCGAGCTCATGACCACTAGATGATACTAACACATGATGATGACCAGAGGGTACTTGGTCGAAACATTGTTTCCGTTGTAATACCTTTATCAACCAAAATGAGAACAAAAGTTTGAAATAATTACTGAAAATTACTCATTTCAGAAATAAATACAAATTAGGACGACTTGTTACGTATTTCTGTTTATTCATTTTTTCTATTATCACGTTTTTCTTCTTATTTTATGTGCCATGTCCTTTCGGGACGTAGGCAATCATGGCTTTCCACATCTCCCTATCCCTAGTGGCTCTTATCATGCTTTCGCCTGTTGCACCATGCAATCCTCGTTCCGTCATCCACCTGATCAGGTCCTTCAAATATGTTATCCACTGCTTTCCCCAGTCTCTTTTTTCCATCTATCTGGCCTGTTAGTATCAGGTTCTCCAAGCCCACCTTCCTCATTACATGTCCCAGGATCTTTAGTTGTCTCTTCCTGATGCTCAGTATTAATTTCCTTTTCGTTTTTCATCCTTTCCAAAACCTCGTCATTGCTCACATGCTCAGTCCATGATATTCACAGCATCCTTCTGTAGAACTACATTTCAGCTGCTCCAAGTTTTTCCTTCATCCTCGAAGATATTGTCCAACATTCACTGCCATATTGAAGAACCGACATCACATAGCAATCCAGTACTCTCTTCTTTGTTTCTAGCGAAATTGTCCTGTTTTTTAATACTTTACTCAACTTCTGGAAGGCTTCCTTCGTCATGCTAATTCGACTTCGGATCTCTGTGTCGCACTTTTCGTCTTCTGTTAGAACACTTACTATGTATTTAGATTTTTGTACCTGCTTGATATTACCTGGCAAAACATTGTTTAACGTTATCGTTGTAAATATTAAGACGATAAGTTTTAATCAGTCAGTCAGTTAAGTGCCATACGCGATACACGCTTAGGTGATCATGTCTCGAAAGAGACATGACTGACTGGGCAGAAGATTATCCCGCAGTAGGTTGCCATTGCTTTCTGCGGTAGACTGGTTGCCGACCAAGACTATAGAACCCAATCTGTCCTGCTATTTAACCCATAACTGGAAGGAAGCAGACGGATTAATACCGTTTTCAAATGTGATATAATGAATATGCATACAACTTGGTTCCCCTTCACAGTAATATGATTGGCTGGTGTCAGCCATAAATACAGACTAAGGCGGGGACGTCTAGGTCTACGCCTATTGGAACGCCTATTGACTACGCTTATTGCATAAGCCTACGTCTCAGCATACTGCATACGACTACGACGAGTACCATCCATTACGTGTACTTGCTAGATTATTCTACCCGATTCAGTCAGTTAAGTGCCATACGTGATACACGCTTTGGCGATCATGTCTCAAGAGAGACATGACTGACTGGGCAGAAGGTTATCCCGCAGTAGGTTGCCATTGCTTTCTGCGGTAGACTGGTTGCCGACCAAGGCTATAGAACCCAATCTGTCCTGTTATTTAACCCATAACTGGAAGGAAGCAGACGGATTAATACCTTTCCCAAGGGTATTTGCGCGTAAGTGAATACAATGGATTCAACTGGAATTCGAACTCGGCTCCCCGGCTTCTCGTTCCGAGCCGATATCCACTGGACCACAACGCACATCCGTCTTGGTCGTCTTGGTCGTCTACCAAGTTTTAATCACGGATAAGTAAAATGGTTGTTTATTCACGTTCAAATCTCGTCAGTTAATTTCGGAGTGATGACGCGTAACTTCGAAAGCTTTCATCGAAACTGGGTTTCCTTCTCGCGTGGACGAAAAGGAGTCTCTGTATTTGCCCTCTCGAGTGGCGCGTTTATGTAACGACTCTTCATCCGGTTGGTGAACGTGTGCCCAGCTGGGTTAACCACTCTTTTCATGTTGTTTGTTTTGGTGATCTTTTTCGTTGGTGCCCTGACTTTACGAACAACGCAATATTGGAAGCTAGGCCTCATAATTCCACTGTTGAAATTGCTTGATGTAACCGTAAGTTCGGTCCTTAGTTTCATCTCTTGCACGTCACGCTTGTGGAACTCTCTTCTGACTTTTTATTTCCTGTCATTTACTTTTGTGAAGTCACATTATGGATCTACTCAGATCCTCAAACACTTATAACAATAATATTTCTGAAGCAGGCATTTATCTAAATCTATCTAAAATTAGTTATAAATGGAACTTTGTGTGTGTGTGTCTGTGTGTGTGTGTGTGCCCCCGATACCTATAGACTCCGAAACGGCTGAACCGATTTTCTTGAAAATTTACACAGTTGTACTATAAGCGTCTGTGAGTGTTCTTAGCTAGGTTTTGTGTCGAGGTATCCTGGATAAATATCGAATATCGATAATCGAAAAAATCGGGTTATAGAAGGAGTGGTCCGATTTTAATCAAATTTGATACACTCATAGAGAAAGACATAACAAACGATATTCAGAAGTTTCAAGGTTGCAGTTCTTACAATAGTACAGAAAATCTATAATATATATATATATATATATATATATATATATATATATATATATATAAAAGCAAGATGTTTGTGTGTGTGTCTGTTTATCTGCCTGTATGTCTGTATTTTTTTCAGCCCTTTTATTTTAGTTTTTGCTTCGGGTTTGGCTCTAAGTAGGTATAATTTTACTTCTCAGTCTCAGCCATGATACCATTTACTCAGAGGACTTATTTAGCCTTCAAAATTCAGTTTACGACGAAAAAAACTTATTTGATATCGATAGCAAGAAATCAAAATTTGACTTACATCCATTCATTTTTCTTTCAGTCTACGGTTTCGCTTTAACCGGAAACAACTATTGCTTTTTAGTCTTTCGTGCCAACGTCCAAAGAGCCTGAGCTCCAGAACCATGGATTAGTTTTAAAGCTTTCATTACACCCAAGCAACGCCGGGCTATACTGCTAGTAAAACAAATTGCCAAAACTGTTCCTCCCAATATATTGGGGAAACAAGTCGAAATAAAAAAAAATGCATTTATCAACACAAAAGAGACCTCAGAAACAACAACTTAGCTAAAGCACTGGTCATACACAGAAATAAATTCAAAATTTTGATTTTAAAAATGCTACACTCATAAAAAAGAAAATAACTCACTTAGAAGAAAAATCTTCGAGAGTGCCGACATTGAATATGACCCAAATATTAATCTACGATCAGGCTTTTTCCCTGTTTTACTTTTGTTAACAGAATTACTACTCTCCCAAACAAACGTACACAACAGTATCAAGAAATAAAAAAAAATGGCTGAAACCGTCAACACAGCAATAAAAACATATCTCCACAAATTACGTCAATTACTCGACAGTAATTGACGTATTTTTCAGTAAACAATATGAAAATAGCATTCTGTAAACTCTTCCAATTGCTAAGACCATTTTGTTTTGTTATTATTAGTTATTTTGTTTAACAAATCCACTTTATTCTTGCCTTGAAAAAGTCCATATTGTATGAAACGCGTTGGCAACTATTACAGTTGTCTTGTTGTCTTTTACATTTATAAATAAAGTCTCTTTTGTAAAGTCACTTTCTAAAGTAACAGATACAGCAATTCTTGGAACAATACTGTGTCAGACATCTTTTCTTCTCTACGCTGATGATATATAGAAACTAATATTGATTAATAATGAAAGTAGTATTGTACGGACATGCCTTCCGATACTATCATACGAACGCGGGTGTCCCTCAAGGCTCTATTCTAGGTCCTACACTTTTCCTGATCTTCATTAACGATCTTCCCGATGTAATAAGATCCCAAGTAGGCATCTACGCTGACGACACTACGGTTTGGTTTACTCTCGCCTCGATCAAAAATCTGCCGAGGCTGACAAAGCAAACCTCACTTTCGAGCTTGAAAAGTACCTCTAATCTGTGGTGAACTGGGCTAAGAAATGGCTCGTGAATTTTAATGCTTCGAAAACGAAGTTGAAATCTATTAACCATCACAGACAATCGCTCCTATCCCCCCAATTAGCATGAATCAGGCTAGTCTCCCTGAAAGCAAAACATTGCGCCTTCTCGGGTTAACTCTCACAACAGACTTAAAGTAGAATGACGATATCGAGTCCATAGCTTCCTTTCATGCTCCCTTCTCCGTCCACTCCACTCTCATCAGTATTCTCATCCTTCTCTTACCCACTTCCTGTAACCTGTCACTCTTTCTCCTAACTTTCCTCCTATGTAACCCCCTGCGCACCAGTGGCAGAAGACTGCCTTGCTTGGGGTGATATGATTAAAAAATATAGCTGACTCTCAACTGAAGCGGAATGTGACACAAGGCGTTTTTAAAGTGATAAATGCAAGACGTTAACCTAGGGCAAAAAATTATTGTCTTTTTTTTTCCCCAGACGAGACTCTGCTCTTCGGCGTAGCCTCATCTGGGTTCCTCTCCGCCCGAAGGCAGGGAGTCCGACAAAGTCAGACTAGCGTTCTTCTCGATGCTGATAATAATTAACTACCTACCCACTGAGGCAAAATGCGACACAAAGTGTTATTTTTATGTGGGTAACCCGAGATACATAGCGCGGGCAAAAGATTATTGTCTACTTTTCTCCAGACGAGACTCTATCCTTTGGCGGAGACTCGTTTGGATTCCTCTCTACTCGAAGGCAGAGTGTCCGACAATTTCAAGGTAGCGTTCTTCTCAACGCTAATCACTGAACTGAACGCTTATTATATACATATATATATTATATATATTATATACATATATATATTATATGTATATATATATATATATATATATATATATATATATATACAAAGACACACACCCTGACGAGCCGTAGTGTGAAACCGCGGTAGGTTTTGGCTAGCTTGAGATTCTTTGTGTGTCTTTGCTCTACTTTTGCATTTCGTTTGTACTTTGTATCGAGCACTTTTTCTTTCCTTTTTTTTATTTTTTTTATTTTTATTTTTTTTTTGTGGTTGGTTCCGTTTGTTTTTTTTTTTCTTTACTGAGGAGTATCGTATGTCTTGTCCTTATTCCGCCGATTTCTTTTTTTTCTCCCCTCTTACCCAACGCCTTAGTGCACCGGATTGTAACGGAATTAGGTTCTGTTTGTTAATAGTTTTTCTTAAGGTTTATCTTAGTATAAATTTAAAACTTAAATACTTGCAGAGTCTATTTAGTTATTATTTTGAGTATATATATATATACATATGTGTGTGTGTGTGTGTGTGTGTGTGTATATATATATATATATATATATATATATATAGTGATTTTACGCATCACGTGATCCCAGCAGCACGATACCTCTAATTATTTCAAGGCGAGGTCGACTGTGTTTGCTCTCTGGCGACCCGTGTTCAAAACCAAGTGTCGGCAGCGACACTTTATTCCCATATGACATCTACGATCTTCAAAAAATGAAAATGTAACGTTAATCATCAACTGTCTCTTTGAATATTGTTCTTATGTTGTCCCTATTGCATGATATTGGCCTTTATTGTTTGTGGGTGAAAAGATTAAAAAAAATGTCTACCTGATAAGTTTCTTTCTAAGATATTTTTTCTACAACCTTGTGGTCAAGAGCCAGAAAAGCGACAATATTCTTCATTTATTTTTCAGACGTATGGTTTTTTTTATTTTGGGTTTTGATAATACAGTTGTTCTATTGATGTAATGTGTAAAGTCACGAGTTGGTTCTTTCTAGACCAGTGATTCTCAACCGTTGTGCCCACGCACACTAGTGCTTCGAGCGATCCTCTTCAGTTTGTCGGTAAATAACATCGAAAATACGAATCGAGAAAGACTACGTTAACCTAAAGAAGAAATGAACGTCCGATTATCGCACACTCGACCAAACATTAAAGAAATCACGAAAAAACACCAGGCATAGGTTTCACAATCAGCTGTATATGAGTCAGTTAAGTGCCATACGTGATACACGCTTGGGCGATCATGTCTCGAAAGAGACATGACTGGGCAGAAAATTTTCCTGCAATAGGTTGCTATTACTTTCTGCGATAGAGTGGTAACTAACCAAAGCTATAGAAACCAATATGTCTTATTTAACCCATAGCTAGAGGGAGAAAAACGAATTAATATCTTTCTCAAAAGTATTTGTGCATAAGTGAATGCAATGAATTCAACTGGAATTCGAACTAAGTAAGTTTATGTTTGTATGCGTATTAAAAAAATCGATGGTTTTTATTTCATATTATTTAAAATTTATTTTTAATCGGTCCCCCCCCCAAGCAAGGCGGTACCGCCACTGGTGCGCAGGGGGCTACATAAGAGAAGAGGGAACGTTTAAGCAAGAGGAGAGCAAAGAGAAAGACGAACCTGTTACAGGGGGTATCGGGGAAAGGGCAAGAGAAGGATGAGAATACCGGTGTGTAGACAGTTGCGAGGGTAAATTGAGAAAGGAAAAGAATAAGATACACGAGGTAATTGGGAAAGGACGAGGGAAGGAGTGTGTGACACGATAACTAAGCATATATGCATTTTGTTGTAATGGATTAGGATGGAGGATGGTTAGGGATGGAAAATAGTTTAAAAATATATTTAACAAAAGTGAAAAAGAAGAGGAAAAAAATAAATAAACGCTTTTTCTTTTATGAGGAAAATTGTGGAAGAGATAAGGGTATCCGATTACTGTTTTAAATCCTACCACTCTTCCGCTAAATATTTGACTCAGTGATTTAATGTGATAAAGAGATAAGTTCAGGAGATAAAAGTTCAGGAGGTGCGTTTTTCGAATGACCCGGTCAAAGGCTGTCTTTTACTGTATCTTGACCACACATTAAGAATTTTCCGGTGGAAGCTTTATTAAGATAAAAAAAAAGAAAACTGAAATTTCAAACTTACAGTCGCCAATGTTTGTCACCGGTGGTTTAAAGCATTTCCGGATTTCCGGATTCATTTTAAATAAATAGAGTCAGTTAAGTTAAGTGAAGGAGAGTTGAGTTCAGCCGGGTGCGAGCTTGAAGTAAGGATCTCCGTTCGTCTTGTTTCGTTCAGTTCGGATTTGTTGATCTCCATTAATTAGAGTTAGAGCTGTGTGTCACATTCGCCTGCCCCAACAAAAAAGGCTAACTCTAAACGAATAAAGCATCCTTTCAACTCATCCAAGTTGTGGAAGTTCGTTCCTTATAGTTCAATCTTGTACCCCCAACTTGAGGCTCCGACATTTTCAACAAACTCCCGGCAAACATCACAGCGTGGAGAACGGCCGCCGGAGAAATTGTTAGGACGGTCAGTTGGGGTGTTACAGAGTGGAGTCAAGTGGACAAGAGATAGGAATTGACATTGCATTTAAATTCTTGTAGATTGTAGTCGTTTGGGAAGCAAGTATACGGAAGTGAGTTCCACAGGCGGGAAGTGCGAGAAAGGAAGCTGATGGAGTAGAAGTATCGGCTGCATTTAATTGATTTCTTGGTTTCTAGAGTAAATTCTTGTTGAGGGGGGCATCAATGAGCTAAGCTCGTTGGAGCAGAAGCCATTAAAATATTTGTAGAATAGACAGCGGGAAGCCACATGCCGCCAGTGAGAGTGGCCGGAGGCTAGCTGTCAGGACGGGATCGATCACGTTAGACATTCTCCTTTAAAGCGTGTCGAGAACCCTGAGATGAATGGTAGGGGCGCCCGATCAGATATGACAAATGTATACCATTTAAAAATTTTGCTAATTTTGCCGTGATATTTTTATTAGCTTCCAAGTGTGCCGTTGCTTGAAAACAGTTTGAAAAACTGTTTGAGACAGTAAATTTTTGATTGTTTCTTGTAGATTTTTCAATGATTATTTGACGTTGTGTTTGACGGACCACAAAATACAACCCTTTTTCTTGTCACGCAGTTACCCACAGTAAAGACAAAAAAAAGAAAAAAAAAAAAGAAAAAAAAAAGAAAAAAAAAAGAAACGAGACAGATTAAAACGACAACACCAAAGAGAAACTTATTGATTTCTTTTTTTCACTGTCCGTTTTATATTATTTTTTGACATGATTTCGAGAAATTGCGTTTCTCGAAGTGACATGTCTGAGAAGAGACTGTCGCGAAATTTCACCTACTGAAGGAAGAGAAAACAGGACACAAGTTAGCAAGAATCTACATTAAAATACTGTATCCCCCAGCAACATTTCTCGGAAGATAGGAGTTTTAATTAAATGCAGAAATAATTGTGTTACTTCCCAATCCCATACCATCCAAAACAGACAGACGCGTTTTAATTTGTCAAATAAAAAATATTTGTTAAAAAACAAGGAAACAAAGAACAACAACAAAACTAATTGAAATGTAATCTCCAATCTTTTCACTCTTTTCTTTTTCTCTTTTTTTTTCAATTGGAGTGGATAGACTAAACTATCGCCCGGTTCACACTCCACCTACGTCTATTGAACAAGTGAAGAGGCTCATCCCTTGTTTCCTGTTTAGGATGTGGTTTCCGGTTTTCTCTTTTCCAATATTTTCACTCTTACGTAGCCCCCTGCGCATCAATGGCGTTACCGCCTTGCTCTGGGTGATATGATTAAAAAAAATACTGAAAACTTATTTTGTATGTCTGTATGCAAGTTCTGACGAGGTAAAATGCTAAACTTTTAGATAGCTGCGCTCATGTCAAGACACAGCTTGATTCAGTCGACCCACACCAAAAAATTTTTTTTTGAGGAGAAATCCGAAGGCGAATTGGCAAGGTGAAAAGCGCATTCCAGAAGCTAAGTAAAGTATTAAGAGACAGGAAACTTTCACTAGAAACAAAGAAAAGAGTGTTGGATTGCTATGTGATGTCAGTTTTTCAATATGGCAGTAAATGTTGCACAATATCTTCAAAGATGAAGGAAAAACTTGAAGCAGCGGAAATGTGGTTCTGCAGAAGGATGGTGCGGATATCGTGGACCGAGCATGTGAGCAATTATAAGATGTTGAAAAAAAAAAAAGAAAACGCAAAGGAAATTAATATTGAGCATCAGAAAGAGACAATAGTTCCTGGGACATGCAATGAGGAAGGATGGCTTAGAGAACCTGATACTGACAGGACAGATAGAGGGTCGATATGATTAAAAAACAAAAAACCTAGGAAGGGTTATAACAGAAGACGGGAAATGCGACACAGAGATCCGAAGGCGAATTGGCATAGCGAAGAACGCGTTTCCGAAGCTAAGTAAAGTATTAAGACACAGGAAAATTTCACTAGAAACAAAGAAAAGAGTACTAGATTCCTATGTGATGTCATTTCTTCAATATGGCAGTAAATGTTGGACAATATCAACAAAGATGAAGGAAAAACTTGAAGCAACTGAAATGTGGTTCTACAGAAGCCTACCATATATAAAGTGGGAGATCAGTTCCATATTACAATCAATATATAAACTGATCCCTCACTTTATGGTCAGAGCAGTTTCTATACATTTATATTCCTGAGATCCAAAAGCACAAGGATGCATTCCAGAAGCTAAGTAAAGTATTAAGAGACAGGAAACTTTCACTAGAAACAAAGAGAATACTGGATTGGTATATGATGTCGGTCCTTCAATATGGCAATGAATGCTGGACAATATCATCAAAGTTGAAGGAAAAACTTAAAGCAACTGAAATGTGGTTCTACAGAAGGATGCTTCAGATATCATGGACCGAGCATGTAAGCAATGATGAGGTTTTGGAAAGGAAGGAAATTAATACTGAGCATCAGGAAGAGACAACTGAAGTTCCTGGGATATGCAATGAGGAAGGAGGGCTTGGAGAACCTGATACTAACAGGCCAGATAGAGGGAAAAAGAGACAGGGGAAAGCAGCGGATAACATATTTAAAGGGCCGGAGCAGGTGGATGACAACGAGGGTTCCGTGGTGTTACAGGAAAAACCGTGCTAAGAGCTACCAAGGATAGGGAGACGTGGAAAGCCATGATCGACTACGTCCTGAAAGGACAAGGCACATAGCAAAAAAGTTGACAGGAAATCAATAAGCGGGAAAAGAGTTTCAAATGTGTACGAGCAGTAGCTATTATAAAAAAAATAGTTACATCGACAAATTTCAAAAGTAGCTATTATAAAAAAATAGTTACATCTACCAATTTCAAAAGTAAAATGATGAGAACACGCTGGTAATCTAGCGTTATGCTTAAAGTCATGAAGTCCAAAGAGGAAAGCTCAGCATGAAAATAATTTTTTTTTTAATCATTTCACCCCAAGCAAGGCAGAAATACCACTGCTGCGCAGAGGGCCACAGTGAGAGAATAAAAACGGCACAGGAGATATCGAAGAACAGGATTGGCTGGAAATAAAGCAGATAAAAGATTGCAAATGGTGTTAAATTTAAACTTTTGTCGATTGCAGCTATCAGGGAAGCAATCAAACAGATGGGAAGTCCACAAATTGGAAGTGAGAGAAAAGAAACTGTTAGATCAGAAGAGACGGTTATATTTAACTATTTCGACGATACAAAGGTAGAACCTTGGTGCCAATTTAGTCAGTCAGTTAAGTGCCATACGTGGTAAACGCTTGGGCGATCATGTCTTGAAACCTGTCTGCATCTCTTTCACTAACATACGCGGCATCCGCACCAACTTCCCCAGCGTAGATTCTTTCCTCCATAATAACTCACCTGATATATTAGCCCTATGTGAAACTAATCTTAACCCTTCTATCCCCTCATCTGAGTTCTGCGTTCCTGGCTACCTTCCCCTCTTCAGGAAGGACTCCAATGTTCATATGCATGGGCTTGGTGTCTATGTCAGCGAACACCTTCCCTTAGCTAGGGTGTCATCTTTTGAATCCCCAGATCATTCTTTCATGTGCTTCCGCCTCTCACTTCTCAGCTCGATTAGCTATCTCTTCTTTCTGTACCGCTCTCCTTCCTCCCCTGACTGTTCGTTACTTGACATCATTTCTGACAATATTGACAAAGCCATTTCTACCCATCCCTCTGCCCATGTATTCGTGTTTGGTGACTTTAACGCCCACCACACCAAGTGGCTGAAGAACGCTGTCACTGACCCTGCTGGTGTCCACACCATGAACTTTTCAATCACCCAATCCCTTACGCAAGTAGTGGACTTCCCCACGCGTTTCTCCGACAACCCTAACGGAAGGAACTCACTTCTAGACCTCTGCTTCACTTCCATCCCAGACTCTTGCACTACCAGACAACTCTGCCCACTTGGAAACTCTGACCACACTGTAGTGTCCGTCAATATTTCACTCCACTCCCGCCCGACCCATGAAACACAGACAAGTAGAATATCATACTGCTATCAAAGAGCAGACTGGGATTCGTTCCGAGACTTCCTCTGTGACATCCCTTGGAACAACGTCTTTAGTCTTCCCATCGAAGAATGTGTATCCGAGGTCTCCTCCTGGGTTAAGGCTGGCATTGATGCCTTCATCCCTGCTAGGAAATTCCAGCTTAAATCTCATTCGTCTCCATGGTTCTCGCCCGCTTGTTCGGCTGCCATTGCCCACCGGAATCATTTCTTCCGACTTTATCGTAACTATGCGTCGGAACAAAACAGGCGCCTTTTCACTTCAGCTCGTAATAAGTGTAAAAGGGTACTTAACGAAGCTAAGATGTTGTTTGCTGCCAGAATGAAGCAACGCATAGCATGCTCTAAATTCGGCTCTAAAGACTACTGGCGACTCTGTAAAAGAGTACTTAACAAGAGCAAGTCCACAATACCCCCGCTAATCAACAAATTTGAGGTCCTCACCTCCCCAGCAGATAAGGCTGAATGTTTTGCCCGCAGATTCTCGAACAATTCGAGTCTGGACTCGTCTGGAGTTTTTACACCCGACTTCTCACCTAGAACCGAGGCACAACTGAATGATGTCCACATTACACCTTCGCTTGTCTCTAAGATAATCTTAAAACTTGACCCTCACAAAGCGAGCGGTGGTGACGGAATCCCAACCATAGTCTTAAAGAAATGTGCCCCTGAACTCTCCTCTATCCTTTCTAAGCTCTACAACCTCTGCCTATCTGCTTCCTGCTTTCCTGCCTGTTGGAAATCTTCCTCTATAGTTCCTATATTTAAAAACACTGGAGAACCCTCTGACCCTGCAAATTACCGCCCTATCAGCCTTCTTCCGATCTTTGGCAAAGTGTTCGAAGCCATTATCAACGCCGAGGTGGTTCAGCATCTCACAGCACACAGGCTCCTCTCGGACAAGCAATATGGTTTCCGCTTCACTAGGTCTACTGCTGATATGCTAACGACCATCACCGAGTACATATACCAGGCACTCGACAGGAATGGCGAAGCTCGAACCGTTGCATTGGATATATCTAAGGCGTTCGACAGAGTTTGGCATGCTGGCCTTCTATGTAAACTGCGGAGCTATGGTATAACTGGACATTTGTTTGAACTAATCCAGTCATTCCTCTCTAACCGCACAATGAAAGTGGTATTAAACGGACATGCCTCTCAGAACTACCATACAAACGCAGGTGTCCCTCAAGGCTCCGTCTTAGGTCCTACACTCTTCCTGATATATATTAATGATCTCCCTGATTCCATAAGAACCCAAATAGGTTTGTACGCCGATGACACCACAGTTTACTCTCGCCTCCAACAAAAATCTGGTGTAGGCGTCAAAGCTAAACTTGCAGCCGAGATTGAAAAAGACCTCCAATCCATATTGGACTGGGGTAAGAAATGGCTAGTAAATTTTAATGCTTCTAAAACGAAGCTACTGTCAATTAACCATCATCGACAATCTCACCTACCTCCCATTAGCATGGAACAGGCTTGCCTCCCAGAGAGTAAAACATTACGCCTCCTTGGTCTCACACTTTCAACGGACCTCAAATGGAATGACTATATCGAATCCATTGCTAAATCCGCTGCTATGAAAGTCGGTTCTCTGTGTAGGGCCCGGAAGTTTTTTCCGTCTAAATCTATCCTTCACATTTACAAATCTACCATCCGCCCGTGCATTGAATACTGCTGCCATATCTGGGCGGGTGCCCCTGCTGTTCTCCTCGGGCTTCTCGATAAGGTTCAGAGGAGGGTCTGTAATGTGATAGATACCGACTTGGCAGACCGCCTGCAGTCTCTCTCCCACCGGCGAGACGTGGCTTCGCTGTGTCTCTTCTATAAATACTTTCACGGCTTCTGCTCCGATGAACTTAGATCACTGGTGCCCCCTAAATACGAATTTGCACGAGATACTAGATTAGCAACTAGATCCCACCCTTTTACAGTGAAACCGATAAAATGCAGCCGTAACTTCTACTCCAACAGTTTCTTTCCTCGCACTTCCCGACTGTGGAATTCTCTTCCAAACGATTGCTTCCCCGACGGCTACAATCTCCAGGAGTTTAAATGTAAGGTCAATAGACACCTCCTAACACACTAACCTGCTCCCATTCTATCAAACACTCTTCCCATCTGCCCGACACTCATCCTCGCTATCCTTACTCATCTATCACCTTTCTCCTGACATTCCCTATGTCTATCCACTCCTTCTCTTTACCTTCCCCTATGTAGCCCCATGCGCAATAGTGGCAGTGGAATGCCTTGCTTGGGGTGAGATGATTAAAAAAAAAAAAAAAAAAAAAAAGAGACATGACTGACTCGGCAGAAGATTATCCCGCAGTAGGTTGCCATTGCTTTTTGCGGTAGATTGGTTGCCAGCAAAAGCTATAGAACCCAATCTGTCCGTTTATTTAACCCATAACTGGAAGGAAGAGACGGATTAATATCTTTCCCAAGGTTATTTGCGCATAAGTGAATGCAATGAATTCAACTGGAATTTGAACTTGGCTCGCCGATTTCTCGTTCTGAGCCGATATCCACTGCACCACAACGCACATCCGTCGTAGCACGCGTAAATCCATGTGGTCGGGGAACCAGGAAAAGAAGCTCATTACAGCAGTTTCCATGAAAATACTTATAGAAAAGACAGAGGGAAGCCATATCATATCGGTGAGAAAGTGACTTAAGGCAGTCTGCCAAGTCAAGATCAATTATATTGCAGATCCTACTTTGGATTTTGTCCAGAACCTTAAGATGAATAGCAGGAGCACCCGACTCGGTATGGCGACAGTATTCAATGCACAGACGGTAAATTTATAAATGTGCAAAATGTATTCTGATGAGAATTCCGAGAGGAATAGCAGGAGCACCCGACCAGATATGGCCACAGTATTCAATGCACAGATGAATGGTAGATTTATAAATGTGCAAGATGGATGATGACAAGAAAAACTTCCTAGCTCGATACAGTGAACCAACCTTCCTAGCAGTAGATGCAGCCATGGATTCAATGCAGTCATTTCATTTGAGGTCATTTGCGAGAGGGAGGCCAAGGAGGCACAACGCCTTGCTCCCTAGGAGACTAGCGTTATCTACTCTGATGGTAGGCAGGACTGTTTTTCTATGGTAGTTAAAAGAGAGTAGCTTTTTCCCCGTCTGTGGAACTCCCTTCCGTTTACTTGCTTCCCTGATAGCTATAATCTCCAAAAGTTTAAATGCAACGTCAATTGCTATTTTCTATCTCTTTGAATCCCATCTACTTTTTATCCTTTCTTCGTCATTCCCTGCACCTTCTTATTTTCTTTCTAATTTGAATCCCCCGCGTATCAGTGGCGGTTTTGCTTCGCTTGGAGTGAAATGATTAAAAAACCCAAACATACTTTATGAACAAACTATTGCCGCATTTAAATCAAAGTGTTTTCCTGTCAGACAATAAGTATCTTTATATGTTTTCAGTCATCTACAAAGTGTTTCTATATCACGAGAATAATAAAGATTAGGTTTTAAAGGTACGGTAAAAAACTTATCTGTCTACTAGCAGTATAGCCCGGCGTTGCTCGGGTGTAATGAAAGCTTTAAAACTAATCCATGGTCCTGGAGCTCAGACTCAGCCGAAAGAATATTTGAAATAATAAAATAATTGCGACAATTTACCAATGTCACCTAGTATATATATAAAAACTAGCAGTATAGCCCAAAGTTGCTTGGGTGTAATGAAAGCTTTGAAACTAATCCATGGTCATGGAGCTCAGACTCTTTGGACGTTGGCATGAAAGAATAAAAAGCAATAGTTGTTTCCAGTTAAAGCGAAACCGTAGACTGAAAGAAAAATGAATGGATGTAAGTCAAATTTTGATTTCCTGGTATCAATATCAAATAAGTTTTTTTCGTCGTAAACTGAATTTTGAAGGCTAAAGAAGTCCTCTGAGTAAATGGTATCATGGCTGAGACTAAGAACTACAATTATACCTACTTAGAGCCAAACCCCAAGCAAAAACTAAAATAAAAGGACTGAAAAAATACAGACACACAGGTAGATAAACAGACACACACACAAACATCTTGTCTTTTATATATATATATGTATATTATCGATTTTCTTCACGATTGTAAGAACTGCAACCTTGAAACTTCTGAATATCGTTTCTTATGTCTTTGTCTATGAGTGTATGAAATTTGATTAAAATCGGACCACTCCTTCTATAACCCAATATTATCGATTTTCGATATTTATCGGAGGTACCTCGACACAAAACCTAGCTAAGAACACTCGCAGACGCTTATAGTACAACTGTGTAAATTTTCAAGAAAATCTGTTCAGCCGTTTCGGAGTCTATAGGTAACGGACACACACACACACACACACACACACACACACACACACACACACACACACACACAGTTCCATTTATAAATAAGTTTAGATGTCAGACATTCCAATAGAGTAGATTTTGAAAAAACAAAGAATAAATTTGTTCTTAAATCTTTCAAAATTTTTAATTTAATCTAATTTTATAAATACACTTCAAAGGAAGCACACTAAAACCCAGTGTAAAATTTTCTTGTGAAAAAAAAAAAAAAAGAAAGAAAAAGTTAAAGAAAAAAGACATCGATGCTGTTAAATATTATATCTCGAAACAAAACAATCTTTGTAAAGAATATCTTTAAAGAACTTCTTTTAAAAAATGTAAAAGAATAACGTACCTCAAACAGCGTTAGTAAAAAATAACATATCTTCAAACAGCTTCAAAAGAAGATGTTAAAAGATTATCTCGAACAAACAACGACTAAGAAATTGTGTACTTTTAAACAATAGCCTTGTAAACAACACATCTGAAAATGGTGTATTCCGGAAGCTGGTGACACCTTTAAAGACAGATCTTTACGCATGCGCGTGATGAAACGTACGTAGAAATGTGGAAACATTCACTCCCACGTTTTGAATCAATGTTTCCAGACACTATACAATCGAGAATGAACTTTTTCCTTTTGTTTCACATAAAACACATATTTCTAGATTGGGTCAAAGAAGAAATCGTATACAAAAAGCAACAAGTCTGGCAAAAGGTAAACAATATTACTACTCTAGTAATAGTAAAAGGAACGTAGTTGTTAGCAATAGCTCTACGACATCATCAACATAATCATCAGTCCCTTGACCTGGTGTGGTCGGAGGGTCGTTGCGCAGCTGATCAGTCCACCTCCACATATCTGGATTGAAAGCCGGTGGGGTGTTTATTCATGGTTAGCGTGTTTTGAAATTGGCAGAACCCATCTCTCACCCTGGGTCATACCGTAGACGACGCCTGCAAACTTGAAGGCTCGTCACAGACACGTAGCCGTTGATCTAATCAGTCGAACCCACCACCCTGGCTGTTGACTTCAGTATAGGAAACCCTCTACTTAGAAACATGTCATCACCTCAGAGCTTAGGAGCTCAGTCTAACTCATTGCGCTGTTGACCCTTCAACAAGGTTTATCCGCGTTTTTAGTTCTAATTTAACCTGATGGGCGCCAAGCCACTCTCCTCACCAGAACAACCCGATCAGAAAACAGGATTAGTTTCCAAGAACCCAAATGCACAGCAGGTTGTACTTGGTTACATTATACCAATAGCACTTTCTGAGTGACGAACCTAAAATGTATGCATTTACTAAACTTCTTCTTCTTCTTCTTTCTTCCACGTCTCCCTATCCCCCGTTCTGTAATCCACCTGCTCAGGCCTTTCAAATATGTTATCCGCTCCTTTCTCCTGTCTCTTTTTCCCTCTATATGGGATGTTAGTATCAGGTTCTCCAAGCTTTCCTTCCTCATCGCATGTCCCAGGAACTTTAGTTGTCTCTTCCTGATGCTCAATATTAATTTCCTTTAAGCTATAGAACCTAATCTAACCCGTTATTAAACAAATAACTGGAGGGAAGAGACGGATTAATATCTTTCTCAAGGGTATTTGCGCGTATGTGAATGCAAGGAATTCAACTGGAATTCGAACTCGGCTCTCCGATTTCTCGTTTCGAGCCGATATCCTCTGCACCACAGGAATACATATTAGAAAGCATTATTTTTTTAAATGAAAATGCACAATCCTAAAACATATCTATTCGCATGAAAATTAACTAACGTTTTTATTTTCTGTCAATTTTTTGAATTTGATCGCTAAGGTCGGTAGGACGCCATTTTGTGGGATTTAAGTTATGCCTGGATTTGTAATCGGAGGCCACAATTTAAACAACCTAACGTACGCAGATGATACAGTGCTGATAGCAGACACAGAAAGGAAACTACAGGACCTCCTGCAGAAGGTAGCTGAAGAAAGTAACAAGAAAGAACTAGAAATAAACTGCAAGAAAACCGAATGCATAGTCATCAGTAAAAATGGCAGCCCAATATGCCAAATACAGCTCGGGGATACTAAAATCAAGCAGATACAAAAATTTAAATACCTGGGAAGCGTTATAACAGAAGATGGAAAGTGCGACACAGAGATCCGAAGGCGAATTGGCATGGCGAAGGAAGCATTCCAGAAGTTGAGTAAAGTATTAAGAAATACGACAATTTTGCTAGAAACAAGTAAGAGAGTACTGGATTGCTACGTGCTGTCCGTCCTTCAATATGGCAGTGAATGCTGGACAATATCATCAAAGATGAAGGAAAAACTTGAAGCAACTGAAATGTGGTTCTACAGAAGGATGCTGCGGATATCATGGATCGAGCATGTGAGCAATGATGAAGTCTTAGAAATGATGGAAACAAAAAGAAAATTAATACTTAGCATCAGGAAGAGATAGCTGAAGTTCCTGGGACATGCAATGAAGAAGGAGGGCTTGGAGAACCTGATACTAACAGGCCAGATAGAGGGAAAAAGAGACAGGAGAAAAGAACGGATAACATATTTGAAGGGCCTAATCAGGCGGATGATGGAACGGGGGTTGCATGATGTAACAGGAGAAGGCGTGCTCAGAGCCACTAGGAAGAGGGAAACGTGGAAAGCCGTGTCACCTACGTCCTGAAGGGACAGGGTGCATAGAAGAAGAAGATATATACCAACTGTTTATAAGAAATTCTAATGTGGATATAAAGTAGGGGATCAATTCTATATATAATCAATATATAAATTGATCCCTCATTTTGTGACCATGCTAGCTTTGTATACATTTATATTCTAGATTTATGGGCTCCAGCTAGTGGGTGATAGAGCGGGGTTTGGGTAGTATAACAGGAGAAGGCGTGCTCAGAGCCACTAGGGATAGGGAAACGTAGAAAGCCATGATCGCCTACGTCCTGAAGGGACAGGGCACATAGAAGAAGAAGAATAAAACAATCATTGGTCATACAAAAGTGAATAATAGCGTTCGGCACTTCGGCGAAACAGCATTTCGCCCGCCATAACTCACAGCACTACAACTGCCACCCGACGTACTGGCACCATTTGAGTTACCCTGACGCCACCCGACGCACTCACCCGCATCTCACGATCGATGCCCACCGGTATAATTAAGGACTTTATTACATTTCTAATTAACCAATAACTGCAACTTTCGATGTAACTGTGTCTGATTACCAAAGTGAAGCAACGTCGAGCCGGTGATCGCTTAGGGTGGTGTTGTAATAGATAATAGCTCAGAAATACGACCACCTAAATCGCCATGATCACGGGCTCGGTGCCTATAGGATAAATTGTTTGCCTAAATGGCTAAAGAAGAGGCCGAAAGCGCTTGGGACAATGCGGAAAATTTTTGCACTCATTTCTTCTTTTATGTGCCCTGTCCTTTCAGGACGTAGGCGATCATGGCTTTCCACGTAGCCCTATCCCTGATGGCTCTTAACACGCCTTCTCCTGTTACACCATGCAACTATATATATATATATATATATATATATATATATATATATATATATATAGTACGGTGCAAAAGTATTAGGTCAAGAACTATTTTATCTTTTATGAGGCATCAAAATAAAGTTTAAAATCACCTAACACAACCGGTAGTGTGCAAAAGTGTTGGGATAGGGGTGATTTTCCTAAAAAACCTCACTGAAATTCAAATACAGGTTGAAAAGCCAAGTAAATTGCTAATAAATATTGATTATTTAAAACTAAGTGTAAAAGAAATGTATTAAAAAAAGTTATATTTAATTTTTCTTATTTTCTATTAAACAAGATATTTTGAAATAACTCATTATTCTATTATCCTTGGATATGACTGACTGTTTTCTTATTTGGGAACAAATACAAGCTGCTTGGCAGGAGATACCATTAGATATACATTGAAGAAGCTTGTGATATCAATTCCTGACAGAATGAAGGCTGTGATCAAATCAAAAGGCTATTTTAATAAATATTAAATTTATTATGTAACAAGTATTTTTTTCTTGTTAAAGCATTTGTTGAGTAAGTCAAATATTAAGGCAGCATATTTTTTTACACATTTCAGATCAAAAAAATTGTAAAAATTATGTTCACTTATTTTTAATAAAATCCGTTCATACTCATGAATAGTCTTTCGCTTATTACAATCAAAAGATGTCCGTAACTTTGACAGACGTTATTTTCATTCATTTCTTAATGTATTTTCAAATTCTTTCCGAGATCATCTTCAGAGGTGTGAATTATGGTAACAAATGTAACTGGAAAACTGTGTTGCTAAAAATGAATGTACATTTTTTCTGCGTCAAATATGACGGTTGACAAATTGCTAGCGTTCATTAAGCCGTCAGTTAATAAAATCAATTAATAGAATCAGCTATGAATTCTGTAGTAATGTTCTAAAATGTTTGTAAAAAGGACAGTTTTTTCACGTGCATGATCATGACATGACAACATTACAACGCTAGCAATTTGTCAGTCTATCTATCTATCTATCTATCTATCTATCTATCTATCTATCTATCTATCTATTTTGTATTTTAGTCTGCTAATATCTATCTATCTATCTATCTATCTATCTATCTATCTATCTATCTATGTTAGTCTGCTAATATCTATCTATCTATCTATCTATCTATCTATCTATCTATCTATCTTAGTCCGTCTATCTATCTATCTATCTATCTATCTATCTATCTATCTATCTATCTATCTATCTATCTATGTTAGTCTGCTAATATCTATCTATCTATCTATATCTATCTATCTATCTATCTATCTATCTATCTATCTATCTATGTTAGTCTGCTAATATCTATCTATCTATCTATCTATCTATCTATCTATCTATCTATCTATCTATCTATCTATGTTAGTCTGCTAATATCTATCTATCTATCTATCTATCTATCTATCTATCTATCTATCTATCTATCTATCTATGTTATCTGCTAATATCTATCTATCTATCTATCTATCTATCTATCTATCTATCTATGTTAGTCTGCTAATATCTATCTATCTATCTATCTATCTATCTATCTATGTTAGTCTGCTAATATCTATCTATCTATCTATCTATCTATCTATCTATCTATCTATCTAGTCTGTCTGTTCATATCTATCTATCTATCTATCTATCTATCTATCTATCTATCTATCTATCTCAGTCTGTTCATATCTATCTATCTATCTATCTATCTATCTATCTATCTATCTATCTCATCTCTGTTCTATTCTATCTATCTATCTATCTATCTATCTATCTATCTATCTATCTATCTATCTATCTCAGTCTGTTCATATCTATCTATCTATCTATCTATCTATCTATCTATCTACGTTGTCTTTTCACACTCAATAAAACCCTGCATCTTAATAGCTATATTATTTGAGGGTTAGGCTATAAACTTATCGGTTACATCTCTCGTATTGTGTAGACCCTTCTCTAGCCGGTGTTCGAGGTGACGCAAAAACACGTGGCATTGATTCCACAAGTGATCAGAAGACCCCCTGGAGAAACGTGGGGAGTCGCTGTCTTGATTGACGCTCGCATCTAACGTTTTCAAGTGCATGATCTTGCGAACACAGAAACATCTCCATCACGTCCGGGTAAGTGATACCCAGTTGGCTTAGAAGCGGACATTTAGTATTTTTGGCACCATTTCCCAAGTACTATATTTAGTTTGGAAGTTTGAAAGGAGACAGTCTCGGGATTTCAGAATTGGCCTAACTTCGTCTTATCTCCAAGAAGTTAGAATCGGTTAAAGTTAATCAAAACGCATACGTTTACTCATTTATTTTGAGATTATCAATTCTGGATACTTGCTTTTTCTGTCCCTTTATTTTCTAGTCAACCATTGGAGTCTTCTTGGAAGGAATATTATGATTTGGGTGCTTGTTTTGTTTTTATGGCAAATCAACCTCGGCGGGTCATTTATTGCCAAGTAAACTTTATTTATTTATTGCTGGTAATACCTTTTTCTTTCAACAATTTATTGTTGTTTTTACATAAGTTTTGTGTCTAGTAATACTTTTTTCTTTTCGAGTATCAAGATTCATTGGGATTTGTTTTTAAGGGCAGGGTGCCCAAGTCCTACCCTTGTTATTTAACCCATAACTGGAGGGAAGAGACGGATTAATACCTTTCCCAAGGGTACCAGTGCTTTAAAGTGAATGCAGGGCATTTAACTGGAATTCGAACTCGGCTCACCGATTTTTCTTTCCGAGCCGATACCCACTGCACACACTATACGCTTAAAGCACCTGGTATTCCCAAGCGGTTACCCATCTAAGTACTGACCAGGCTCAACGTTGCTTGACTTCGGTGATCGAGCGAGAACCGGTGTATTCAACGTGATAGGCAGTAAGCCGAAAATTATGAAAGACTGATAGGTTTAACTTGAGAATTATTTCCAAATATTACCTGCATCAACTGAACTTTTTGAGAAATCTACAATACAAAATGAATGTGCGTTGTGGTGAAGTAGATATCCGCTCAGAACGGGAAATCAAAGAACTGAGTTCGAATTCCAGTTGAATTCGTTGCATTCACTTACGCACAGATACTCTCGAAAACGAAATAGATAGTTAAATAGACAGACAGACAGACAGACAGACAGACAGATAGATAGATAGATAGATAGATAGATAGATAGATAGATAGATAAAGAACAGACTTAGATAGATAGATAGATAGATAGATAGATAGATAGATAGATAGGTAAAGAACAGACTTAGATAGATAGATAGATAGATATCTCGGGTGACGTCGTTTCGAGTTAAGTCGTCCTCGATTATAAGTCGCTTATATATATATATATATATATATATATATATATATATATATATATATATATATATGTCAGTCCGTAAACGATGAGGATAATCTAACAAGATTACATTAATATAAAACATTAATTGGTAAATCCATATAGAGAGCTCGATGGTGCTAACCAAAGCGATATGAATTTTATAAAGGAAAACTCAAAACGTCATATTAGTTATAAACTATAGCTCATTTCAATGAGTTTAATTAGCTCATATCATCAGACCTTACAATATTTCCTCCATGTGGTACAAAGTTTCCGGCAGAAACTTTGTACCACATGGAGGAAATATTGTAAGGTCTGATGATATGAGCTAATTAAACTCATTGAAATGAGCTATAGTTTATAACTAATATGACATTTTGAGTTTTCCTTTATAAACGATATATATATATATATAGTATATCGAGGCAGCAGATAATTTTACCATGTAGTTAATATCAGACAGATTTTCATCAACAATACAATAATACTCACTCATACACACAGTAAAAAGAACCTTCAGATATTGGAGGCCATCTACATTAAATCCAAACAATCCACACTTAATAAAATCACGTTTAAATCTGGTTATAACACATTACATTGCATTTAAATATATGGTTCTGTTATCATTTCGAGCTCTCACGCGGTGTGACGTCATAGAACAGCATTACAAATTTACGAACTGCGTTTGCTATTTTTGGTAACTGTCATTGTTGCTTAGCAAAGTTTTATGTCAACACAAGATAAAATCGTTTTTGATGGAGGATGTTTTTATGTTAACGTCCCTGTAACCTCTCTGAAGATAGCTCATGTGAGCCGAAAGCTTAGAACCAACTTTATAAAAAATTATCCAAATGGAGAATTTTTATCTTTATTTTCACATGAAATTAAAGCCAAAATACGATGTTTAGAACGGCTCATGATTAAATATAATAGACATTCATTGTCTCTTATATTTAATAATATATATATATATATATATATATATATATATATATATATATATATATATATATGTTTGTATATATGTATATATATGCATGTGTACTAAAATAAAAATCAAGTTTAAGTCATTTTATTCGATTTTACGTCTGTCCGCTACAAATATTGAAGTCGAAATATAACAAGAAAAACGTTAAAAGCACTGAAAATCATGTTACTGTACAATAAAAAAGAATAAAAGTATATAAAACCCTACTAAAATACGTATGTAAAATTGCATGTAAATATTGGTAATTTAAAAAATAAATTGTTTATTTTCTATCATAAAATAATTTTAATAACTATTTGTTATTTAACTTTACAAAACCATTTTATTTTTAATGTCTTAGAGCAATCCACATTCACAAAGAAAGAGTCTGCGATGTACTTTAAAGACCTCAAATTGTAAACATCTACATTTAAAAGTATGTTCGTAGATGTATTTGTAAATTTAGATTACATTTTTTGGACTATATGAACAACTTAAAATTATTTGTTTGTAAGCTTAAAATAGATTCTTATTGACCATATATTATTAAAAATGCATTTTTACATAAAATACAGAACTGGAAATAGTTATTTGTAGTTTAGACTAGTGAAAAGTAAATTCGGAGACAAGAAAATTTGGAGACAAGTAAATTTGAGAAGTTATTTTCTACTTAAGTCGCCTCTCCTGGAATGAATTACCAATATAAGTTGAGATATACCTGTATTATCTACATTAAGTGAAATTTTGAGGAATTTACACTACAAAATATTTGCATTCACTTACGCGCAAATATCCTTGGGAAACGTATTAATCCATTGCTTCTCCCTTCAGCTAAGGGTCAAATAGCAGGACCGTTTGGGTTCTGCAGATTTGTTTAGTAACCAGTCTACTGTAGAAAGTAATGGCAACCTACTGCGGGATTATCTTCTGCCCAGTCAGTCATGCCTCTTTCGGGACATGATCGCCCAAAGCGTGTATCACGCATGGCACTTAACTGACTGAGTGAATATAATAGTTAGAAACATTTTTAAGGCTTCTACTGGGCATAAAGTGGGGGATCCGTTTTCTATTGTTATGAAGGAATAAACTGACCCCCCTCTAATTTCTACTTAATAATATAATACATATCTTCTCCCTCTAGCTATGAGTCAAATAACAGGACAGATTGGGTTCTATAGCCTTGGTCGGCAACAAGTCTACCATAGAAATTAATGGCAACTTACTGCGGGATAATCTTTTGCCCAGTCAGTCATGTTTCTTTCGAGACATGATCGCCCAAGCGTGTATCACGTATGGTGCTTAACTGACAGACTGACAATATAAAACTCATAATTTACACGTTTTTGTCTCTGGACGTTCAACTCTGAATAACCTTAACAAAGAATACATGATGCCTTTTTTTAGTGTCTTTGTTTTATGTGCCTTGTCCCTTCAGGACGTAGGTGATCATCATGCGTCTTCATATCTTCCTGTCCCTTAATACATTTCTGCCATATATTTGCTTAAGTCTGTCAAGCATACCATGCGCTGTTCCCCTCCACCTTTAATCTCTTTCTCGCTATCTTCCTTGTGAACATCAGATTCTCCTTTCCCGAGCTAACACGTCTGCTCTGGTGTCTTATCCAATTCCTATTGCAGACTCCCAAGCACACCAGTTGCTAGGAGAGACCGCATAATCTGGCGTTATCGACAGTTTGAACAAAGCTGGTAACCTCAGTCACAATGACTTATGATTTCGTGCTATCACCACCATCGACGATTTCTGAATAGTTACGTCTATCGAATTTCACTCACAAGGATTTTTTCAATAAAGGAAGTCAGTAAATACAAACAAGATTTACATTTAGCAGATTCTATAGAAAAGCAAAACAGAAGCCAAGAACCAACTATTGCGGCAAAAAATATTGAAAAGAAAGCCAAGGATAAAGCTCTTGAACAGATGAAACAACGCTGGCAAGACAAACTTCTGCATAGCCAATATCCAGAACGTGCTAATAAATCCAATATTGATAAAGTTAATACTCATCGATGGTTACGTGCATCTGGTTTAAAGTCTGAGACTGAAGGCTTTATTCTTGCAGCGCAAGACCAAAGTCTTTTCACTAGGAACTTTCAGGCAAATATTATGCATAATAATGTGGACCCAGAATGTAGGTTCTGTGATAAATACCAAAAAACAATAGACCATCTAATCTCAGGCTTTATGTACTTGCCCCAAATGAATATAAAAATCTCCACGATAGAGTAGGGCAATATTTACATTGGACAATGTGCAAACACTAATCTGTAAACAAACACTGGTATGAACATCACGCAGCACCGGTTACAGAAATAGATGTCACCATTCTATGGGATTACACTATCTACACAGACAGAAAAATTGAAGCAAATAGAATGGACATTATTGTTAAAAACCAGAAAGAAAAAAACTTGTCTATTAATTAATATGGCTTGTCCAGCGGATAGTTTAGTCTACCTACTCCAATTGGAAAAAAAAAAGGAAAGAGTGAAAAGATTGGAAAAGAGACACCAGAAATCAACTCTCAGAAAATCCTGATCTAAACTTGTATGTTTTTCTTTTTCTCGGTGTTAACCCACTTCCAAATTAAGCTTAAATGGGTTAAATATCAAATTTAAGTACTTGAGAGGAACGTTGGTTATTAAGTACAAAGTATCCCGATGCAAACCTCTGCTTCTTTTTGCTTATAAACATGACCGCTAAGAGGAAATAACAGTAATACATTTCTATAATTTAGTTGAAATTCGGCAAATGAGATCCTGGGTTATTCTGATCATTTGTTGTTTTGTATTATTTCCACCGCCAGCGGGACGAGATTCTAAAATGCGAGACATATACCCCCGTAACTTATAGCTCTCTCCCAATATAAATTGCTTTGTAACTACTCTAGATGATGTGTTGAGTTTTCCTCAACACGCCCCAACCATTGTAGAACCACCAGCACCCTGAAATGTGTCATGTTTACAACTGGGATCAATGGGTTCTTGGGGTCTCTTTCATCTTTAAACTCTGTCTCGAAATATCTAGAACCCACCATGTTTCAAATTTCTCGCTTTCCAGGGACCAATAAGCAATGTCACCAGCCCTGATTAGGCCCTTGTGTCCAGTGTCGTGGTCGGGGTGGAGTCTTAATTTTCAGGCCGATTAAGTTAAAGAGTACTGAAGTGACCTGAAGGATATGCAACAGTTTTCTTCTTTATTAAATGCGAATTTTGCTGTGAACCTATGTCATTCGTCTGTTACTGCTAACAATTCCAGCCAAGCGTCTCTGGTCCTGGTTATTAAGTATACGTAGTCAGCTATAGCGTTGTGGGTGAAAATTACTCACATCTGATATTCTCGCCACCCAAATCGTACCAAAGACCGATGGAGGTCAAATAACCCCACAATTTCAGAATTACTTGGTAAGTTTAATACGTTTAAAAAATATCTTAGAATAATTCAGAACATACCCTGAGAGCAAATCGGATAGGAAATGAATTAAGTAGGAACACAAAAATAGAAAGGTGGTATGAGACAAGGATGCGTCGTCTCACCAGATATATTCAACCTCGACAACGAATCTATTCTAAGTAAGTTGTTGACACTAGCAGAATTCATTATTGGTGGGTATAACCATAACAATATAAAATTATATAGATGCCATTGGAAAGAAGACTGCAGGACCTCCTATATCGATAACGACAATAAATGTAAGTACCTAAAAGACAATAAAACATTAGTTTACTTAGAATATTTGAATAATTTTAAAGATTACTGGGTAGAAAGCGCTTACGTGTTATTCGTCAAGTTATTTTTACAGATATGCCCCCACAGAAAAAATTTCCAAACGTAAGTCTATCAAAATAGTTGCCACCATCTCATAAAAGACACAATTCTAGGTTAAAATGATTTGTTTTTGACTTAAATTAAGTATTATTTTCTTTCAAACCAGGTTAATTCAACTTTAAATCAGCCAATCTTTAACAGATTAAGTTTCAGAAAAGTATACTTTGGGTTGGAAGGATTTTTTAATGAAGTGAATTACATTGTGCGGAGAAATCTAAACTTATTTATAAATGGAACTTTGTGTGTGTGTGTCTGTGTGTGTGTGTATATCCGTTAACTATAGACTCCGAAATGGCTGAACCGATTTTCTTGAAAATTTAGACAGTTCTACTATAAGCGTCTGCGAGTGTTCTTAGCTAGGTTTTGTGTCAAGGCACCCCCAATAAATATCGAAAATCGAAAAAATCGGATTATAGAAGGAGTGGTCCGATTTTAATCAAATTTGCTTAATTCATAGACAAATACATAAGAAACAATATTCAGAAGTTTCAAGATCACAGTTCTTATAATAGTGCAGAAAATCGATAATATATATATAAAAAAGGCAAGATGTTTGTGTGTGTGTCTGTTTATCTGTCTGTATGTCCTTTATACAAATCCACAATTTTTATCCGATTCTCACCAAACTTCACATAAATATTCTTTAGGCTGAGTCTGAGCTCCAGGACCATTGATAAGTTTTAATGCTTTCATTACACCAGAGCAACGCCTTGCTATACTGCTAGTATATATATATATATATATATATATATATATATATATATAGGAAAGAATATTAATAAAAAGTTTTGAATTTAAAAACGTACTTTTTTAAACAGTATTTGTTTAAAAATAAACAAATACTGTTTAAAAAAGTACGTTTTTAAATTCAAAACTTTTTATTAATATTCTTTCCTATACATATTAAGACAGTATACGTGGATGATCATCACTATATATATATATATATATATATATTTTAGGTGCGATGTGTAAATTGTCGCAATTATTTTATTATTTCAAATATTCTTTAGTCTGAGCTCCAGGACCATGGATTAGTTTTAAAGCTTTCATTACACCCGAGCAACGCCGGGCTATACTGCTAGTCTTTATATATGGCTAAAAGCAGCAAATTGTAGCAAAAAAAAAAACAAAAAAAAACTCAGTTTGTAATCTAGCAGAGTATTTTGCTTATTAGACATATTAGATTTAATCTATTAGTTGAAATTAAAACTAAAATAAAACGTTTTAGAATGATTTTTCGTTTTCAAAATTCACTTTGAACTTTAGGCATTCACTTTTCTTTGAAAGCGTTCATTCTTATATTTATATACGCTCTGTCCCTAATGTTGGGCAATTTTACCCGCAGACATAACATATTTTAAAACAAATCCACACACACACACACACACACACACACACACACACACACACACACACACACATATATATATATATATATATATTTGTAAGTACAAACAAAAATAAAAATCGAGAAAAATAAACAGCCGATTATTGATAATCCCCGACAAGGGGATAGAGTGATTCCCGAAATGGCGGTCTGACAAACTCTGATCTCGATATGCTGAAGCTAACATTAATCAGCTAAGTTAGAAACGTTTTACTTATATTAATTCTCTCTCTCTTTATATATATATATATATATATATATATATATATATATATATAGAGAGAGAGAGAGAGAGAGAGAGAGAGAGAGAGAGATGACAAAATATAGCTAAAAAATAGGAAAATAATATGGTTTAATCAATGATATATTAAGACGGTTCATACTAGCAGAGGAACGTTTTATATATATATATATATATATATATATATATATATATTATCCTACATTTATAGAACAACTCGGAGTTTCATGCACTGTGCAACCATCAGGTGAATATTATGAACTGATCGTTCTAGATTTGAATTTTTATTTTTGGTCCCCCGTTGTTTCAGGCCGTTATAATTTGTCAGTCTGGGATGCCATTTTTTAATTTAGTTAATGCAAAATTTAATTTGGTTTATACCAAAATCTAAACATGAAAATCGAAAACAAAATCGTAGAAGTTAGAGAGGAAAAAATTGAAACGAATTTAGGGTCAAATTTTTCACTTAAATTTTATGGGTGACCAGTTGTTTTTATCTATTTATTGTCGACAAAAGCATTGAAAAATAGAATAAAAATAAAAATATAAGAACAAATATATATATATATATATATATATATACAAGTATGGGTGGAATAATATTCCCCATCCAAAGAAACACTATTTTTTAAAAAAGTGCTCAATACAAAGTAGAGCTAATAATAATAACATATCAATGTTATAATTTATTAATAAATATTATTATCATATATATATATATATATATATATACATATATATATATATAATAACATATCAATGTTATAATTTATTAATAAATATTATTATTATTATTATATATATATATTATATATATATATATATATATAATAACATATCAATGTTATAATTTATTAATAAATATTATTATTATATATATATATATATATAATAACATATCAATGTTATAATTTATTAATAAATATTATATATATATATATATATATATATATATAATAACATATCAATGTTACAATTTATTAATAAATATTATTATTATTATTATTATATATATATATATATATATATATATATATATATATATATATATATTTACGCTGCTCTACACCCTGATTGATCACTCTAGAAGAATGGTAGATTTTGAAAAAACAGTAGCTACTGTAGCATCTACGCATCACTCATTCACTAATGAATTAGAGCACTCTGGCTGCTGGCGTATGATACATGATACGCTAAAAGTCTGCCTCCTATATATATATATATATATATATATATATATATATACCGAGCGCTCATATCTCAGAGGTAGAATCGCTGACTGATGCCATGTCGGTCGGGTTTCAATCCTGGGTTAAAAGCAATCGGATGTCTAACCGTACTGAGGAGCTGTGATACAGCAAAACAGAACTGTCTGCGGATAACTATATATATATATTTATATATATATCTTTAAGAAAAATTAAGGCAGGCATGTTATCTCATTGTGAATCGGATTCGCCTGAAATAGTATTATACCGATTCACCATGAAATAACGTGTCTGCCTTAATTTTTCTTATATTTGCTCTACATATATTGATATGCATATATGTTTAGAGCTCTCTTAGAGAGTTATCCTATCACTGTAAGTACAGGATACTCCTTTGGATTCTTCTATACCTACACTGCATGCTGATATATATATATATATATATATATATATATATATATATATATATATATATATATATATCAGAATAAATCTAACTTAGAGCCAACAGACCTACCTATCGTCAGGGCACATCGAGACGGATTGAAATATATTATAACAATTATTAATATTATTATCATTATTGTTATTATAATTATTGTTATATATATATATATATATATATATATATATATATATATATATATTGTTAAATATAACAGACAATGAATGTCTATGTTTAATCATGAGCTGTACTAAACATCGTATTCTGGCTTTAATTTCAGTTGACAATAAAGACAAAAATCGTTCAACATTTGATATTTTTTATTACGCTGGTTCTAAGCTTTTAGCCCATCTGAGCCATCTTCAGAATAAGTGTATAGACGGTAACATAAAAATATCCACCATCAAAGATGTTTTATTTTGTGTTAACATAAAACATTGCTATTCTGCGATAACAGTCACTGAATTGCAGACACAGGTCGTAAATTAGTAATGCGGTTCGATGACGTCACGCCACGTGAGAGACCGAAATGTTAACAACAGAACCATATGTCTAAATGCAATGTAATGTTCTGTGATCAATTTGAAATTTTTTTTTAATCGTTTCACCCCAAGCAGGGCAATCAACTGCCACCATTGCGCATGGAGCTACGTAGGGGAAGGTAAAGAGGAGGAGTGGTTAGATATAGGAAATGTCAGAAGGAAGGTGATAGATAGTTCGGAGGATGGGAAGAGTGTTTGAAAGAATGGAAGCGAGTTAGTGTGTTAGGAGGTGTCTATTGACCTTACATTTAAACTCTTGGAGATTGTAGCTGTCGGGGAAACAATCATGTGGAAGGGAATTCCACAGTCGGGGAGTACGAGTAAAGAAACTGTTGGAGTAGGAGTTGCGGTTGCATTTTATCGGTTTCACTGTAAAAGGGTGGGATCTAGTTGCTAATCTAGTTTCTCGTGCAAATTCGAACCTAGGGGGCACCAGTGATCTAAGTTCATCGAAGCAGAAGCCATGAAAGTATTTATAGAAAAGACAGAGGGAAGCCACGTCGCGCCGGTGAGAGAGAGACTGCAGGCGGTCTGCCAAGTCAGCATCGATCACATGACAGACCCTTCGCTGTACCTTGTCGAGAAGCCCAAGGAGAATAGCAGGGGCACCCGACCAGATATGGCAACAGTATTCAATGCACGGGCGGATGGTAGATTTATAAATGTGCAGGATTATGTGATTTTAATGAGTGTGGGTTACTTTGATTTAATGTAGATGGCCTCCAGTATCTGAAGGTTCTTCTTACTGTGTGTATGTGTGAGTATTATTGTGTTATTGACTAATATCTGTCTAATATTACATATATGGCTACGTTTTTTAAGAAATGCTGATTAATAGAACTATGATCAGAAAAGTGACAGGTAAATCTACGGGAGCGCGTGGCTGTAGTAATATATATATATATATATATATATATATATATATATATATATATATATATATAAAACTTTAATCGAAAAGGAAAAGCAGGAAGGTAAATCCCAAAGAACCGATCCTAATTAATATTAATTACATTCATATTAAAAAATGATACAGGTGGAGGGCTCAATGTAATGAATATTTAAATTAAAGAGCCAATTATAAAATAAAATAAATTTCGAAGTTCAGATCAGTTGCATGGCCATTTCTACATGAAATCCCTAAGAGAAATTTCACGCATCATCGGCAACTACTTTATTTCAAAATGAACCGGTGGAAGTTTAAAAAAAATATACATCACAGAAAAATTAAATTAAAGTTAATGCTTTCTTATTAATTCCACGCCTTTAATTTTTCTGTAAGTTTTTCTGTGATGTATATATATATATATTTTTTGAACTTCCGCCGGTAAAATATCTTGGTTTATTTTGAAATAAAAAAGTTGCCGATGATGCGTGAAATTTCTCTTAGGGATTTCATGTAGAAATGGCCATACAACTGATATATATATATATATATATATATATATATATATATATATATCAGTTGTATCAATTCTATAATCTATTTTAAAAGGAATGCGTCAGGATGTCGTCACTTTGAAATAGTGTAATATCTTCTATTCATCAGATGATTTCCGTTCGTAAATTCTATAATTTAAATTCTAATTCTATAGAAATATGTAATATGTAAATTCTATAATCTATTTTTTAAAAGAATGCGTCCGGATGTCGTCACTTTGAAGTAGTTTAATTTTTTCTATTCATCAGATGATTTACGTTCGTAAATTCTGTAATTTGCAGCCCCACCCCCTGCATAGGTTGTAATTTCTTTCTCTGTTTCTTCTTATTTTTCATCTTTATATATATATATATATATATATATATATATATATATTATATACAATTCTACTAATGGGGGTGCCGCTTCAATTTTAAGTTCCATATATATTTTGACATGTGTATTATTTACAATCACTTTCAATCAATTATAAAAATTACTTACATTAGCGAAATTGCTCTTTTGGTTGGTTGTAGATGACGGAAGATAATTTTATTGCATTTCTGTCAATTTTTTTCTGAACATTTCGCTCCCAAATGTCATTGTTTCCTTCCATTGCTTGATCCGGAACGTATAATTTTCCCAAATACGTCTCTTTTATTCCCTCGTGGAAAAAAAAATATCCATATGTTTTGAAAATCACATCTCTACTTCCATTTATGCGAATCATTTTTCTAGAGGAACTTTCAACTGCTGCATCATGTCCGGATCTTATCCAAAGAGTCGTCAGCTTTTAATATTATTTGATCTCACGCAACGCTATTTTCTTTATCTGTTGCAACCCTTTTTTCCTTAATAGAAAGTTCCTGTCAGAACATTATGACGCATTCTGAATAAACGAAAAAGAAAAAAGGGATTAAATAAGTTTTATCAACTGTCGGAAGTTAGCCACCTAGTAGATATTTCCCACTTGAATTCGGATTTATCTTTTCTCAGGTGACATCCAATTTTTCTCTGTCCAATATGGATACATGACTCATCAAAATTGACAGCAAGGCTTTTTTTATTGCCATTAATTTATTATTTTTTAGTCACTTATTCGTGTTTAAATTTGAAAGAGCAGATGTACCGTTGTTACTAAGATGAGAAATTGTCATTATTATAGACTTATTTGTTTAGGCGAATATCTTCATCTTGCTTTTTTATGGTCATAATATTCCGTTTATTTCCAAAACTAGGAATGATCATTAATACACATTGATTGATTCAGACTAGTTCTATGAACTTGTCTGATATAGTCAAACCATTTAAGCTATTTTGGAGATGATGAAATGTCATTATTACTTAATGATTTATTTAGGCGAGTATCATCATTTTGATTATTATAGTCACAACGTTTCGGCTATTTCTGAGATGAGTAAATATCATTATTACTTAATGATTTATTCAGACGAGTATCCTCATCTTGATTGTTATAGTCACAACGTTTTGGCTATTTCTGAGATGAGGAAATATCATTATTACTTAATGATTTATTCAGACGAGTATCCTCATCTTGATTGTTATAGTCACAACGTTTTGGCTATTTCTGAGATGAGGAAATATCATTATTACTTAATGATTTATTCAGACGAGTATCCCCATCTTGATTGTTATAGTCACAACGTTTTGGCTATTTCTGAGATGAGGAAATATCATTGTACTTAATGATTTATTCAGACGAGTATCCTCATCTTGATTGTTATGAATCACAACGTTTCGGCTATTTCTGAGATGAGGAAATATCATTATTACTTAATGATTTATTCAGACAGTATCCTCATCTTGATTGTTATAGTCACAACGTTTTGGCTATTTCTGAGATGAGGAAATATAATTATTTCACATTTTATTCAGACGAGTATCCTTATCTTTATTGTTATGGTCAAAACATTTAGGCTATTTCTGAGATGAGGAAATATTATTATTAGGTAATAGATTTATTAAGACGAGTATCCTCATCTTGATTGTTATAGTCACAACGTTTTGGCTATTTCTGAATGAGGAAATATCATTATTACTTAATGATTTATTCAGACGAGTATCCTCATCTTGATTGTTATAGTCACAACGTTTTGGCTATTTCTGAGATGAGGAAATATCATTATTACTTAATGATTTATTCAGACAGTATCCTCATCTTGATTGTTATAGTCACAACGTTTTGGCTATTTCTGAGATGAGGAAATATCATTATTACTTAATGATTTATTCAGACGAGTATCCTCATCTTGATTGTTATAGTCACAACGTTTTGGCTATTTCTGAGATGAGAAATATAATTATTTCACTAATTTATTCAGACGAGTATCCTTATCTTTATTGTTATGGTCAAAACATTTAGGCTATTTCTGAGATGAGGAAATATTATTATTAGGTAATGATTTATTAAGACGAGTATCCTCATCTTGATTGTTATAGTCACAACGTTTGGCTATTTCTGAGATAGAAATATCATTATTACTTAATGATTTATTCAGACGAGTATCCTCATCTTGATTGTTATAGTCACAACGTTTTGGCTATTTCTGAGATGAGGAAATATCATTATTACTTAATGATTTATTCAGACGAGTATCCTCATCTTGATTGTTATAGTCACAACGTTTCGGCTATTTCTGAGATGAGGAAATATCATTATTGCTAATGATTTATTCAGACGAGTATCCTCATCTTGATTGTTATAGTCACAACGTTTTGGCTATTTGCAGAGATGAGGAAATATAATTATTTCACTAATTTATTCAGCAGGTATCCTTATCTTTATTGTTATGGTCAAAACATTTAGGCTATTTCTGAGATGAGGAAATATTATTATTAGGTAATGATTTATTAAGACGAGTATCCTCATCTTGATTGTTATAGTCACAACGTTTTGGCTATTTCTGAGATGAGGAAATGTCATTATTACTTATTGATTTATTCAGTTGAGTATCCTCATCTTGATTGTTATAGTCACAACGTTTCGGCTATTTCTGAGATGAGGAAATATCATTATTACTTAATGATTTATTCAGACGAGTATCCTCGCTCTTGATTGTTATAGTCACAACGTTTCGGCTATTTCTGAGATGAGGAAATATCATTATTACTTAATGATTTATTCAGACGAGTATCCTCATCTTGATTGTTATAGTCACAACGTTTTGGCTATTTCTGAGATGAGGAAATATAATTATTTCATAATTTATTCAGACGAGTATCCTTATGCTTTATTATTTATGGTCAAAACATTTAGGCTATTTCTGAGATGAGGAAATATTATTATTAGGTAATGATTTATTAAGACGAGTATCCTCATCTTGATTGTTATAGTCACAACGTTTTGGCTATTTCTGAGATGAGGAAATATCATTATTACTTAATGATTTATTCAGACGAGTATCCTCATCTTGATTGTTATAGTCACAACGTTTCAGCTATTTCTGAGATGAGGAAATATCATTATTACTTAATGATTTATTCAGACGAGTATCCTCATCTTGATTGTTATAGTCACAACGTTTCGGCTATTTCTGAGATGAGGAAATATTATTATTACTTAATGATTTATTCAGACGAGTATCCTCATCTTGATTGTTATGGTCACAACGTTTCGGCTATTTCTGAGATGAAGAAATATCATTATTATTCACTGATATATTCATACGAGTATCTCCATCTTGATTGCTGTGATCACAACGTTTCGGCTATTTCTGAGATAAAAAAATATCATTATATACTGATTTATTCAGACGAGTATCTTCATCTTGGTTAACCGATATAATATTTCGTCTCTTTCTAGAACGAGCAAATTATACACTAATTTATTCAGACTAGTATCTTTTAATTTAAAGTCGCAGCGTTTCGGCTGTTGTGAGATGAGGAATTATAATTATTATATACTGATTTTCTTGAACGAGTATCTTTGTCTTGGTTGTTAGAGTCACAACGTCACAACTATTTTTGCGATAGATTACCATTTTTATTTGGAGTCTTGTATTCCCAGAATTCCTCTGAAACAACAAATACCATTCGACTGACGAATTCTCTAGCTGAGTATTTGGACATTGAGGAAGTCATGAGAAAAATATGAAACAAAGAACCATATAGAAAAAAAAAGAAGATAAATTGGGATAAACAAAAAGAAAAGAGGCCCAGAGAATTTAACACTCACATGACATAGTGAATGAAAGGGACAGTTCAACGTGGTTAGTAAGCTTGTCTCGCTTGAAGAAATACGACTGAGTCGGGAGTTCGATCTTTGCTGGGTACCTCATACTTTCGACCTTGTGCCACATCTTAGAAAATAATTTTTGAGAACATCGACTTGGTGTAATGTTTATAAAGCCTATTTCGCTAGAAGAATTATAACTAAGCAGGGAGTTTGATTCTCGATGAGTACTCTATACTTTCGGCCTTGTGCCACATCTAGGCTATGCTTAGAAAATAATTTTTGATATTACGACACGGTGTAATGCTTAGCAAGCTTGTCTCGCTAGAACAATTACGACTGAGTAGGGACTTCGATCCTCACTGTGTGCCTTCTGATATATCTCAACCATGCTTAAAAAATCACCATAGTTCATGAAAGTGAAGTCAGAGGGCAAAACAGAGAAAAATGGGGATGTCGAGGGGTTAAAATTTACTCAAAGCAACAAAAGAGGGAAAGTCGTCGAGGTTTATATTTTGAAAATCTTTTACGAGTTTTCTCCCTTAGACCGATATATATCCTCTGTATTCTTTACTGCGGTCTATTTTATGTGCAATTTCCTTATCTTCTTTACTAAATCTATCTAATCTAAACTTATATATAAATGGAACTGTGTGTGTGTGTGTCCTTTACTTAAATAGACCATTTCAGTCCATGGTTCATTCCACCATTGAGAGTGCTGCAGAGGTGTTAGCCACGCTACAACAATATATTTATTATTTGCTGCTCAAAAAGAGATTTGAGGCAACAGAAATGTGTTCCTACAAAATAATACTGAGAATACCAGGGACAGAGCATTTGAGCAATGGGTAAGTTTTATGGAAAGTGATCCACCAATAAAACAAATCAAAACCCAAATAAAAAACAAAAAACAAAATAAAGCCCCCCCCCCCCCAAAAAAAAAAACACTTATACTTTGAATCAGAAAGAGAAATTTATTGAAGACATATGAGGAAGGCAAGCAAAGCAAGGGGAAAATACGTGTAAAATATTTAACAGGAAAATATCAATCTTCTTAAATGGTATTGAGTATTGAAAAGGTTCATCATAGATTAAGAGAAGAACTGAGGAAATATGAGTTGACTCTACAGGAGGATACTGAGAATACCATGGATGACGCATCTGAGCTATAGGGAAGATTTAAAGAAAATGAAAACAAAGAAAAAACACTTATACTTGGAATCAGAAAGAGAAAGCTGAAATTTATTAGGGGCATAATGAGAAAGGAAGGTATTGTGGGATCTCCTCTTTGTATATGATGATGGACTTGACTGAGTATACATATACTCCTGCCATAGAGGGTACAGCTGCTGCAATCGTAGAGATCCGTGCGAGTTATCGGAGAGTACCTGAACTGATACGTACATTACCAAGAGATACCGAAGTTACCAAGAGACTACCGCATCAGAAGTCAGACTAGCTCTGAGCTCCACTCAGCTAGAATAATATACACGTATATACTATTTCCAACGACTTCACTTCAAGACTTGTATATATTTATTTCTTACTAGTAGTATTCCTGGATTTACTAACCTGCATTCAAGTTTGTATATTAGGTTCAATATAACCTACTTTTCTATCTCAATATATGTTTTGTTGTTCATTATTTTGTGCGGTTCCTCTATCTATCTATCTATCTATCTATCTATCTATCTATCTATCTATCTATCTATCTATCTATGTCAGCCTGTTCATATCTATCTATCTATCTAGAGATATCTATCTACGTCAGACAGTTTATATCTATCTATGTGTACATCTTTTTGTGCGGTTCCTCACCCGGAATCCGCAACAGAAGGCCTGAAGAAACTGATACTTTCGAGACATCGTAGGCAACCAAAACAAAGGGAAGTTGTGCGTAAAATACTTATCAGGAAAATGAAATATCAATCCTCTTATATGACAGTGAGAATGGAAAAAGTTCTTCACGGATGGAGGGAGAACTTGGGGAAGTATAATGTAGTTCTACAGGAAGATCCTGAGAATATCATAGACAGAGTGGATTAACAACGTGTACATTTTGTAGGGAATGTGATAGGTCCCGACCTGCCAGCTCGACCCCAGCCACTTTCTCACCGGTGGGATGTGGCTTTCCTCTGTCTATTCTACAAATATTTTCATAGCTTCTGCTCCGACGAACTTAAGACGAACTTAAGACACTGGTGCCCCTGCCACATGAATTTACTCGTGCAACCAGACTGGCAACAAGATCCCACCCATTTACAGTTAGATCAACCAAATGCAGCCGACAATTCTACTCCATTAGTTTCTTTTCTCGCATTTCCCGCCTGTAGAACTCCCTTCCATATACTTGCTTTCCTAACGGCTACAATCTCCAGGAATTTAAATGCAATGTTAGTACCCATCTCTTGCATAGTAAAAAGACAGTTGAAATTGCTTGTGGTCATATTGAGGAAAGAGTGCTTGGAGAATTTGACACACACAGAACATACTGAAGGCAAGAAGGACAAAGGAAAGGAGCGTATCACCTGTCAAATGAGCTTGTGTAATTGACAGAACAGGGATTGGGAGTGATAGCAAAAAGACAACCTTTACTAAGCGCCGCAAAGTACAAGACATTGAGGAGAGTCATGATAGCCCACCTTCTGAAGAGACACTACGCATAGAAGAAGTCGTCGAGAATGAAATAATAGATAAATATTGGGTCATTTAATAACAAATTTAGTGTAGTTGATAAAGAAATTGAACATAGGATAAATTGTGCTGGGGGTAGTTTTGCCTGATACGACAAGTTGCTACAAAGCCAAAAGAATAACCTAAAGATTCGGGTCATGTTCTTAAATGGAAAAGAGATGATTAAGTAGCGCCTTGAAACAACTGTTCAGAGCAAAAGCCAAAAAACCAAAAAACAAAACAAAAACAAAAACAAAAAATCAAAACAAAAATTATAAAAAAGCAAAAAACGAAACAAACAAACAAAAAATTAATTAATAAATCATAGGAAATATGAAACAGAGAGAACGGGAAGAAATTTAATCAACGTCTCATATTAATTACAAAAATAAATTTCATGACGACCTGACTTCTTCATTTAGGAACGCACATCTCTCGCTATATATCTACAGATGAAAATCAGTAATCAGAACGCGCCGAGTCGTATTTTGTTCATGTAATTGATTTAAGTACCCATTTAACTTTGAAAAGAAAAGAAAAAAACGGAAATAAATAAAATTAAAAATACGCTATTTTTAAAACAGATTTGATTAAAAAAATTAGATAGATAGATAGATAGATAGATAGATAGATAGATAGATAGATAGATAGATAATGAACAGACTGAGATAGATAGATAGATAGATAGATAGATAGATAGATAGATAGATAATGAACAGACTGAGATAGATAGATAGATAGATAGATAGATAGATAGATAGATAATGAATAGACTGAGATAGATAGATAGATAGATAGATAGATAGATAGATAGATAAGAATAGACTAAATAGATAGATAGATAGATAGATAGATAGATAGATAGATATAAACAGTCTGACGTAGATAGATAATGAACAAACTGAGATAGATAGATAGATAGATAGATAGATAGATAGATAGATAGATAGATAATGAACAGATTGAGATAGATAGATAGATAGATAGATAGATAGATAATGAATAGACTGAGATAGATAGATAATGAATAGACTGAGATAGATAGATAGATAGATAGATAGATAGATAGATAGATAGATAATGAATAGACTGAGATAGATAGATAGTTTGATAGATAGATAGATAGATAGTTTGATAGATAGATAGATAGATAGATAGATAGATAGATAGATAGATTTTCTGTTTTTCTCTTTCCTTACCTATTCACTGCCTCTTCATAATGACCCATGTAAGTCAAACGCGTCGATAAGAAGTAGATATAAAATGAATGTCTGTCTATATTTCTGATATGAGATCTTGTAACTATTTACACTATTCACATTTTGAAATTCCAACGTATATTATCTGAAGAAAGCCGGAGCCTACAACGGCCGAAACGTCGTGAATATGACAATAAAGATGAGAACAATAGTCTGAACAATCTAAATTGTGTAAATAGTTACAATAGCCCATTTCCGAAATAGAGACATATTCTGAAGAAGGCCGAAGCGTAAAGTGCAGAAAGAAATTGTTAGATGTAATTGTAAGTTCTACGCTAAGATTTTCTCTTTCTTGCACTTCTCGCTTATGGGATTCTCTTCAAGCTCCATGCTTTCCAGCCAACTTTAATCTTCAAAGAATTAAATGCAATATCAATCGTTCCAGATTATTCTTCTTTTGTTCAGGCTTGTAACCCCTTGTTCTTAAATGGCTTTACTGTCTTGTTTGAGGTAAAATCGATTAAAAATAATATATATATATATGGTAATATTTTTATTATAAGTTTACAATAAAAACATTGTTTACTTCAACACAAGAGACATTGTGTAAAAGGTACTATCTTATTAGCACCACGTCAGGCAAACGCAGTTCGTAAATTTGTAATGCGGTTCTATGACATCACACCGCGTGAGAGCTCGAAATGTTAACAGAACCATATATTTAAATGCAATGTAATGTGTTATGACCAGATTTAAACGTTTGCTATTTGGTAACTGTTATCGTTGCTTAGCGAAGTTTTATGTCAACACAAAATAAAAACATCTTTGATGGTGGATATTTTTATGTTAACGTCCCTTTAACCTCTCTGAAGATGGCTCATGTGAGCCAAAAATTTAGAACCAACTTAATAAAAAGATCTCCAAATGTTGGAGAATTTTTGTCTTTATTTTCAGCTGAAATTAAAACCAAAATACGATGTTTAGAACGGCTCATGATCAAACATAATTGACATTCATTGTTTCTTATATTTAACAGTACATGTTTAGAAAATTATCTATTGCCTCGATATATATATGTATAACGGTTTTTATTATAAAAAATATTAATAATAACAAATATTATTATTATAATATATAATTAAATAATATTAATTATTTAATTAATGAAATTCTATAGAAATTCTATAGAAATTCTTCTAATAAAAAAAAAAAATTCTCCATAATTGCTAACATTTAGTTAGTAGGTTATTTTTGTTTTTATGGCAAATAATAATTTTTTGCCCATAGCTGGGACCCTAACAGGTGCTACCACCCCGAGTCAGAGTGGGCTTGAAAACAGTAGCAATTAACAGGTGGTCCCATGCTACTCACAACCTCCCAATCAGAGGCCTTGCTGCCGGATGCAGTTTATCGTCATACCCAGGATCATAACATTTTGAATAATTATATATATAATTATATATAATAATATTTTTATAATAATAATAATAATAATAATAATAATAATAATAATAATAATAATAATAATTATATTATTATTATTTGAAAACATATTCTTATTATCAGTTTTTATTATAAAAAATATTATTATTAGCGTTCGTCTCAGTTGTTCATAATGGCCAGAAAATTTAAAAGTAAAGATTCAAATTTCCCGCGATACTGTGATATTGATTGTTATAAATATCTCTCTATAAGCTGAACAGCTTTATCGGTAGTAAGGTAGAGTGTCGAAAGACAAAATATCGAATGGAAAAAGAGTCGAACGGACTAAGTATTGAATGAACAAAGTGCCGAACAAAAAACAGGGTCGAGCTGTCAAAATCACAAAAAGGCCTGAAATACACCTACAATAAAATGCCTTTTACTTAGCATGTAAGTATCCTGCCGGTAAATAATTATTTTTAAGCTTTAAAATAATACAAAAGCTTCTAATGGAAAAAAAAAATCTCCATAATTGCTAATATTTAGTTGGTTGGGTGTTTTTGTTTTTATGGCAAACCAACCACGGCGGGTCATTTATTGCCAACTAAATTTTTATTTATTTTTATTGCTGGTAATAACTTTTCTTTCAAAAATTTATTATTGTTTTTTTTCAAATAAGTTTTTGTGTCTAGTAATACTTTTTTCTTTTCAAGTATCAAGATTCATTGGGATTTGTTTTTAAGGGCAGGGTCCCCAAGCCCTACTCTTGTTATTTAACCCATAACTGGAAGGAATGGACGGATTAATACCTTTCCCAAGGGTACCAGTGTTTAAGTGAATGAAGAGTATTCAACTAGAATTCGAACTCGGCTCACCGATTTCTCTTTCCGGGCCGATATCCACTGCACCACAACGCACACCCGTCACTAAACGCTTACAGAACCTGGTATTCCCAAACGGTCACCTATCTAAGTACTGGCCAGGCTCAACGTTGCTTAACTTCGGTGATCGAGGCTAAGATTTAGAGTTTGAGTTTTGTTTAACGACATATCAACACCTCTGTGGGTATTTAATGCCAAAAAGGTGGGGCTTTAAGGTATATTTTTTAATGTTAGGTTATAGTGAGATGGTTGATTTATTCAGATTTTGATGAATTTTTTATTTTATTTTAGAAACTGAAGATGTCTTCGAGATTTGAATTCAAAAATGTATTGCTGTTAATATATTTTTCCTTCAAAAATGTATCATGGCATATTTTTTTCTTCAATATTGTATTGTTGGTAATATTTTCCTTCAAGAATGCATATTTTTCTATAAAAGTTTATTTTTATACTTTCATAGTGTTTTGACCCCAGTTTGGGAGGTTAACTATTTGCCCATAGCTGGGACCCTAACAGGTGCTACCACCCCGAGTCAGAGTGAACCTGAAAACAGTAGCAATTAACAGGTGGTTCCATGCTACTCTCAACCTCCCAATCAGAGGCCTTGCTGCCGGATGCAGTTTATCGTCATACCCATGATCATAACATTTTGAATAATTATTCAATTCAAACTATAGTAAATAGTTGACATTTTTATTTATAGGAAAGCACAATTATGCTAAGAATAAAAATAAAGTTTAATTAGTTCAACCTTTTTTTCCGTTGGATACTTAGTCTGTTCGACATTTTGTCTGTTCGTCATTTTGTACTTCGACACTCCCCGAACGTATTTATCGAAACTGAGCATCAGGAAGAGACAACTGAAGTTCCTGGGGCATGCAATGAGTAAGGACAGCTCGGAGAACCTGATACTGAGTGGCCAGATAAAAGGAAAGAGAGACAGAGGAAGGCAGCAGATAACATATTTGCAGGGCCTGATCAGGTGGATGGCGGTACGGGGGTTGCCAGGAGTAACAGGAGCAAACATACTAAGAGCCACGAGCGATAGGGAGATAGAAGGATGCTGCGGATATCGTGGACTGAGCATGCAAGCAACGATGAGGTGTTAGAAAGAATGGCAACAAAAAGGAAATTAATACTGAGCATCAGGAAGAGACAACTGAAGTTCCTGGGACACGCAATGAGGAAGGAGAGCTTGGAGAACCTGATACTGACTGTCCAGATAGAAGGAAAGAGAGACAGAGGAAGGCAGCGGATAACATATTTGCAGGGCCTGATCAGGTGGATGGCGGTACGGGGGTTGCCAGGAGTAACAGGAGCAAACATACTAAGAGCCACAAGAGATAGGGAGACGTGGAGAGTCATGATCGCCTACGTCCTAAAGGGACAAGGCACATAGAAGAAGAAGAATATCAATGTTATTTTAGTACGTCAAGTTTCCAAATGCAGCTTTCTGTGATTAAATAATTGCCACGTCTCTAACTTGAATGAAAGGAACTGGGAAGGAAGTTTATATGATCGAATTTTGTGAAACTTATGTTACCGCGTTGACAAAGAATTTATGTCAGTCGAGCGATGTCGAAATCTTTTTTGTCGAACGCTGAAATCGTTGAACTGTGACGGCAAAATTATTACTGATTTTGTCTCCCGTTCAACGCATATAAGTGTAGACGAGTTTGGAACAAAACTACAAGTATGAAGGACCCATTGAGGATTGATGTCATCATCAAGAAATAATGGCCAGCTCGCTAACCATTATTTTGCGCCGAGGCGCTCAATAACAGTTTACAACTTAGCATAGTTTGGTACAAATATGAGGTTCCCAATGAGGATCGACGTCTACGGCTATATTGCGGTGAATGCTCCGGTTCCCGTCCGATCACCGAAGTTAAGCAACATCGAGCCTGGTCAGTACTTAAATGGGTTGACCATTTGGGAATACCAGTTGCTGTAAACGTAAGGACCAAGAATGGTCCACCGGTCCTCCAGGTTTGGGGGTTGGACGCAGGGCTAACAACCCTGCCCCGTAAAAAAACAACAACAAAAAAAAAACAACAACAAAAAAAAAACAACAACAACAGTTTGTTACAAAAACAGTAACAAAAAGTTGCTGCCCTATGCACCATTGGGTGTGATGGATAAATGATGATGATGATGATGATGATGATGATGATGATGATGATGATGAATGTGGATTGACGTCACTGCTCACTAGAAATTATCAATTATCTATTACCCTACGCTGTTGCGCTCGATAAGCATTTACGAAGCTTAGCATAGTATAAGACCTCAAATAGGCGATCCTCACTGGGGATCGACGTTACTACTCAGTGTTAATGATCAGCGAGACTACTTCGTTAAATATTATCTTACACTGAGGCGCTCGGTAACGATTCGCTAATCTTAGCATATTTTGGTACAAGACCTCAAATATGCGATCCTCAATGAGGATTGACGTTACTACACAGTAGTAATGATCAGCTAGACAAGATACGTGCACTGAGGCATTCGATAACTAATCTTAGCATATTTTGTTACAAGACCTCAAATATGCGATCCTCAATGAGGATTGACATTACTACACAGTAGTAATGATCAGCTAGACAAGATACGTGCACTGATGCATTCGATAACTAATCTTAGCATATTTTGGTACAAGACCTCAAATATGCGATCCTCAATGAGGATTGACGTTACTACACAGTAGTAATGATCAGCTAGACAAGATACGTGCACTGATGCATTCGATAACTAATCTTAGCATATTTTGGTACAAGACCCACAAGTATGAAATCCCCAGTGAGGATCGATGTCACCACTAAATAGTTATGGTTAACGAGAATAGTTCGCTTACTAATACCCTACTCCCAGACGCATTAACTACTTACCGGCATTCAAACTCGGCTTTTCGATTTTTCGAAGAGATGAATTCGTTGCATTCACTTACGCGCAAACAACATTGGGAAAGGTATGAATCTCTCGCTTCTCCCTCCAGCTATGGGTTAAATAGCAGGACAGATTGGGTTCTATAGCCTTGGTCGGCAACCAGCCTACTGCAGAAAACAAAGGCAACCTACTGCGGGATGATCTTCTGCCCAGTCAGTCATGTCTCTTTTGAGACATGATCGCCTAAAGTGTGTATCACGTATGGCACTTAACTGACTGAATATAACAGTTAGAAACATGATTAAGACTTCTACTGGGTAAAAATAAAGTGGGGGATCAGTTTTCTATTGTTATGAAGTAATAAACTGACCCCTTTCTAATTACTACTTAATAATATAATACCTATCTTCTCCTTCTAGCTATGAGTCAAATAACAGAACAGATTGGGTTCTATAGCCTTGGTCGGTAACCAGTCTTCCGCAGAAAGCAATGGCAACCTATTGCGGGATAATCCTCTGCCCAGTCAGCCATGTCTCTTTCGAGACATGATCACCCAAAGCGTGTATCACGTATGGCACTTAACTGACTGACTGAATATAATAGAAACATGATTAAGGCTTCTACTGGGCATAAAGTGGGTGATCGGTTTTCTATTGTCATGAAGTAATAAACTGATCCCTCACTAATTACTACTTATTAATATAATAATATAATTCGCCAGTCTTCCGCAGAAAGCAATGGCAATCTACTGCGGGATAATCTTCTGCCCAGTCAGTTATGTCTGTTTTTAGACATGATCGTCTAAGCGTGTATCACGTATGGCACTTAACTGACTGACTGAATATAATAGAAACATGATTAAGGCTTCTACTGGGCATAAAGTGGGTGATCGGTTTTCTATTGTCATGAAGTAATAAACTGATCCCTCACTAATTACTACTTATTAATATAATAATATAATTCGCCAGTCTACCGCAGAAAGCAATGACAATCTACTGCGGGATAATCTTCTGCCCAGTCAGTCATGTCTGTTTTTAGACATGATCGTCTAAGCGTGTATCACGTATGGCACTTAACTGACTGACTGAATATAATAGTTAGAAACATAATTAAGGCTTCTACTGGGCATAAAGTGGGTGATCGGTTTTCTATTGTCATGAAGTAATAAACTGATCCCCCACTAATTAATACTTATTAATATAATAATATAATTCGCCAGTCTTCCGCAGAAAGCAATGGCAACCTACTGCGGGATAATCCTCTGCCCAGTCAGTCATGTCTCTTTCGAGACATGATCGCCCAAAGCGTGTATCACGTATGGCACTTAACTGACTGACTAGTTTTGTACAGTATGTATGAGCCACCTGGTCTGTATCGAAATTACTACTCAGTAGTAATGGTAATCCTGACTTGCTCGTTAATCGTTACCTTATCTCGTAATGCCTCTTCGATTCTGATTTTTTAGATATTTGTTTGCGATTCTTGTTACCTGAGCAAGTCACATTTTTTTGTTTCAATTTCAGGAATAAACCGCATTTTGACAATAAGATGAAAACAGTAAAACTTTATTGTCTGAAATATTTATAATGCGCTGTAATTAAGAGGAATGCCTGCAAGTCTTTGAGATTTAAGAGCGCCATGAAGTTGGAAGAAAACGTGATTCAAAGAGTTCATTGACAGCGAGGCGAGCACAGCTGAGATGAAGAACATACAGCTCAAAGTATTAAAAACGTCTGTCTTTGAACGATCTTTTGTTTAGTTTTTGATGTTTAGAATAGTCTTCGAGTAGCGAAGATTTGGCAAACCGAAATCGAGGAAATTGAAAATGTGAATTGTTGTTCTTTTGTTAGTTATTTCCTAGACATTTTTTTTGGCGTGGGAGGAATACCAAATGAATTAGAAAATAATTAGTCGATATTTGTTTATCTTGTCTTTTCGAACTGATTGTGCAGAGTGTATCTGGATGTCTGTAATATCGCGGGAGTCCTTTCCATTATAATTAAGACCGTAGTATATTTATTTGTGTGTGTGTGTGTGTGTGTGTGTGTGTGTGTGTGTGTGTGTGTGTGTGTGTGTGTTTGTTTGTTTGTTTGTTACGCTCTCACACCCCGATTGAGCACTATGAGGAATGGTATATATTTACTAGCAGTATAGCCCGGCGTTGTTCGGGTGTAATGAAAGCTTTAAAACTAATCCATGGGCCTGGAGCTCAGACTCTTTGGACGTTGGCACGAAAGACTAAAAATCAATAGTTGATTCTAGTTAAAACGAAACCGTCGACTGAAAGAAAAATGAATGGATATAAGTAAAATTTTGATTTCCTGGTATCGATATCAAATCAGTTTTTTTCGTCGTAAACTGAATTTTGAAGGCTAAATAAGTCCTCTGAGTAAATGGTATAATGGCTGAGATTAAGAACTACAATTATACGTACTTAAAGCCAAACTCGGAGCAAAAACTAAAATTAAAGGGCTGGAAAAATACAGACATACAGGCAGATAAACAGACACACACACACACAAACATCTTGCCTTATATATATATATATATATATATATATATATATATATATATTATCGATTTTCTGCACTATTGTAAGAACTGCAATCTTGAAACTTCTGAATACCGTTTCTTATGTCTTTGTCTATGAGTGTATCAAATTTGATTAAAATCGGACCACTCCTATAACCTGATTTTTTTCGATTATCGATTTTCGATATTTAGTGGGGGTACCTTGACACAAAACCTAGCTAAGAACATTCGCAGACACTTATATTACAACTGTGTAAAATTTCAAGAAAATCGGTTCAGCCGTTTCGGAGTCTATAGGTAACGGATACACACACACACACACACACACACACAGACAAATTCCAGTTATAAATAAGTTTAGATAAAAACAGAAGCTACTCACGCATCTACGCATCGTTCATTCAGTAATAAATTTGAACACTGTCAGTTACTGGCGTGTGTTTACATTGTATATAACTACCTTCCTCTACCGAGCGCCCATATTCAATTGGGTTTCAATCCGTGCTATAAGAAATCGGATATCTAACCGTACTGATGAGCTGTGATACAGCGAAACAGATCTATCTGCGAATGACTATATATATATATATATGTATGTATTTGTCTCCTGTCACGAGGGAGACAATAGTGAGGCACAGTCCATTCCCTTTACAACCACCAGTTATTAACTTTTACTACGAGTTATGACGCCTATTTTCTTTTTAACAGTGGCTTATTTTATTTAGATACCTCCACTCATTTTCGATAACTAATTTTAAATTAAATTTCTAAAAATAAAAAAAAAATTCTTAAAAAATTTATTTTAGTTTTAATTGAAAGCTAAATAATTAAATTTACTATTCCCAGTAAGCAAAATACTTTGGTGTATTTCAAACAGAAATTAGTTTGATTGGAATATTTGAGATTTAAAATTTTTTTTCAATTTTCGGCCATTTTTGAGCGATCGATACATTTGTAAAGAAAAGTTAATTCTCGGTTTGAAAAATCTTGGAAAAATAAAAATATACAGTTCTGAGACATTATTTTTGGAAAATTAGTAAATTTAATATTAAATTAATCTGATTTACAAAAGTATTACTTATTTATAGCATGAAATTTAGAATAAAAGTATTTCTTAATCACAGAGTTGAACTTTTTGACCTGTCCACCGTATTTGAAATGTGTTGCCAGCTCGCCAGATGAGAGATAAGTGTATGGCGATCACAAGTGACATAATTGTACAATTTTTTTTCCTGTAATGGAAGAAACTCTGAAACACATGACCTTTTAATGTACACATAGAAATTACCATAAAAAACTTTAAAAACACAATAAAGAAATAAATAAATAAATTGAAAATTATTTTGAAAATACGATGGCTAGATGATTTTGACGAATTTTCGATTAGTAAATATAGTCTTCATTTTATAATACATATAATATATATATATATAATATATTTTATATTATTTATTAAAGCAATTAAAATACATGATTTACATTTTTGAATGAATCCTGCGTTTAACTAATAAAACCACTTTTGCCTACAGAATTTAATTTCTTGAAATTTCATGACTTTGCGTGGAGTGGTGGGGTAACAGATGTGAAAAAAATACCGATATTTTTTAAAAATAATAATTTTATATGTAATTTCATTCAGTTTTGAATAAGTCCTGAAAGTTTCATTAAAATCCGACATTTATTTTATTTTTGCAAGAATTTCCAAATTAATGTGTTTTTCACAGGAAAAAAGTGAATCATGTAATTGTGATATGACGTTTTCCAGTCTCAACTCTCGGAAAGATTTGGTTCCTCAATAAGAAAAATAAAAACAACATTTTTCCCAAGATTTCAAACGTGTTAGAAAGGATTAATATGCTATAAAACAAACTAACCTACTAAGTTTATTTTCTGCAATAACTATGTTGTCGATTAGTGAATATATATATATATATATATATATATATATATATATATATATATATATAAGTAAATAACTAACCTAGAGAGCCAACGAACCTACAAAGGTTTCACCAAATTGCGTATTGAGCGCTTTTTGTTTTAGGTTACTCGTCTCGGATTTTTTTCTTTGGGCTACGTACTTTGACTGATGTTCAAGTGCTTAGCTCGTTCTTTTTTTTATTACCATTTTTTCCTTCCGCGTATGTAGTCGGAGGGTTTTTCGAAACGAGTATAACAACAAGTTCACACACACACACACACACACACACACACACACACACACACACACACACATATATATATATATATATATATATATATATATATATCCTATCAATTATAATAAATACCGTCATTTTCGGTCGGGTTTCAATCCTGGGTAAAAAAGCGATCGGAGTCTAACCGTACTGATGAGCTGTGATACGGCGAAACAGATCTGTCTGTGGATGACAATATATATATATATATATATATATATATATATAATACTCTCAAATATGTTGATATGTTGGCTTCACTTTTAACCAACGGTAATACTGACAGTCACATACATTTTATGTTGATTTCTCATTCCAAGCCGATATCCATTGCACCACAACTAGCACACACACACACACACACACACGCACGCACACGCACACACACACACACACACACACATATATATATGGTTATGTGAATTCATAAATATACATATGAGAATACACACATGTATAAAATATTAAACAGTACTCAATGTTATAAAAATATCTTTCAATTATATTTTGCTGGGATATCATCAATTGGGTTTTACAGCCATGGTTGGCAACCAGTCTACCGCAGAAAGTAATGGCAACCTACTGCCGGAAAATCACCTGTCCAGTCAGTCATGTCTCTTTCAAGCGAGTATCACGAATGCCACTTAATTGACTGACTTTTACTAAAATGTCATTCAGCATGATTCGAATTTGTGACCCCTAAGAACACATATCAATTGATGGATTCCCCTGCGTTGTTAGGGGACGCAGGTTCGAATCCTGCCAAATGGCACATACTTTCCCAACAAAATTTTTCAAAAAGAATCCGGCCAGTAGAGTCATATTTATATAAATATACTGTTTAATTAAAAACAGATTATCTCCTCAAATAGGTGTATCTATTAAAATAATGTTTAAACAAATAGATTAAAATATGTCGGTTGTTAATCCACTTTGTAAGTCTCTGGAACTTTCTGTAACATTGTCTATTTACATTTGTTTACATTAAGAAACCTTTTAGAGCAGAAATGGATGTTACGAGAAATCAGAAATTTGTGTTTATAAGGCTTGATTCCGCTTCGCGTAGACTGTGAAATCATTCGTAGTTCAGCGGCCTAAGACGCATCAGATCAATTGACGGCTCAAAAAGGAAACTGCTCTCTTTTTATCATCCGAGATGTTAACACCCAGAAGAGTGACTTATTACGCTTTTTCGGGCAAACATGTTCAGTTGACCTGAAGTAGAAAAATATATTGAATGAATTGCAAAATCTGCAGCTGAGAAATTTCGCTCATTATGTCGTGTTAGTCATTTTTTCTTGCCAGAAGTCTATCATTCTTTCTTGCTCCGAATATTTCTGTCACATATCTCCTAGTGCTCCTGCTGTATATTCTGAGAATCTTGATAAAATCCCAAGAAGCATTTGCAATGTTATTAGTCTTGAGTTGTCATATCGGCTTCAGTCCCTTACCCAGCGCCGTAACCTATGTGTCTTTTCTATAAGTATTTTCATAGTAATTGTTCTGATGAACTTTCCTCTAGGGTAAGTAAACGTTATGAATTTAAGCGCAGTACTAGATTGGCGGTCAGGTCTCATCAATTCAGAGTAGAAATGTCTAGATGCAACTAAGTTCTATGCTAAGTTTCTTTTACTATTGGTCCTGACCTGGCATCTTGGCTTCGATCCCTTTCCCATCACCTAACGTAGCTTCCCTGTCAGTCAATCAGTTGAGTGCCATACGTGATACACGCTTGGGTGATCATGTCTCGACAGAGACATGACTGACTGGGCAGAAGATTATCCCGCAGTAGGTTGCCATTGCTTTCTGCGGTAGACTGGTTGCCGACCAAGGCTATAGAACCCAATCTGTCCTGTTATTTAACCCATAACTAGAAGGAATAGGCGGATTAATACCTTTCCCAAGTGTATTTGCGCGTAAGTGAATGCAATGAATTCAGCTGGAATTCGAACTCGGCTCCCCGATTTCTCGTTCCGAGCCGATATCCAGTGCACCATAACGCAGCTTCCCTGTACCTTTTCTATAAATGGTTTCACAGTAATTGTTCTGATTAAATTTCCTTTACAGTACGTAGACTTTATGAATTTAAGAGCAGTACCAGTTTGGCGTCAAGGTCTAATCAATATCAAAGTACAAATATCTAGATGCAACTGTAAGTTCTATGCTAACATTTTCTTTTATTATTAGTCCTGACCTGGCATCTTGGCTTCAGGAAGTTTCCCATCGCCGTAACATAGCTTCCCTGGGCCTTTTCTATTAATCCTTTCATGGTAATTTTTCTGGTTAATTTTTCTCTATGGTACCTAGACTTTATGAATTTAAGCGCAGTACTAAATTGGCGGTATGATATAATTAATTTACAGTTGAAATGATTAGATATAACCGTAAGTTCTATGCTAACAGTTTCTTCTATCGCACTGCTCGCTTGTGGAACTCTTTTCTAGCTTCTTGCTTCCCAGTCAACTTTGAAAACTTAAACGCAATATACTCGTTATCTTTTGTTTTCTTATTCTTTTATTGATCTCTCCCCTTAATAGTATTTTTTTCATGTTCTTCAACATTCAGTAAACTCTTGCGCCATAGTGACTTTATTACCTTGCTTGGGGTGAAATGATTTACAAAACAGAAATATACCATGATAAATTTTGAAAGAAAAATAATTTAATAGGACATTTCATGTTATTAAAATGTCATCGCTTGCAAATTACAACCCAATTCGAAACAGCACACTAATGTTAATTATAATAATTTAAGTTTATTTATCTCTTATTTATTCTTAAGTGTTTAATTAACTTTCAGGTAAAAAAAAAAAATAGTTTAATTAACTTTCAAGTAAAAAAAATCTAGTTTAATTAACTTTCAGCAAAAGAGCAAAGTTTATTTAATTTTGCAGCAAGAAAAGGCTTTCTTGACAAACGAATTCGCTATAGGTTTTTAGTGACACCTCAAACTAGGCGTTGATGAAGCATATTTAACTCTGGCACAAGATCAGAAGATTGCAGTTCTACGTAAGAATTGAATTCATGATATTAATTTCATAATATTAATGTCGATGCATTTTAGGAAAATATCCCTATGTATCAGTTATTGATTCTGCCAGTATTTCTTTCTTTCTTTCTTTCTTTCTTTCTTTCTTTCTTTCTTTTGCGTCGCCTCCCTTCATTTATCCTTCCTTCCTTCCTTCCTTCCTTCCTTCCTTCCTTTTAATTGAATCGCTTTTTTAATTTCTCCTTCATTCTTCCATTCATCTTATTCGCCTTCAGTCATTTCTTTTTCAACCAATATTTTTCGTTTCATCCCTCTATTTCTCGTCTTTTTTCCTTCCTTTATTTTATCCGTTTCTTTCTTTCTTTCTTTCTTTCTTTCTTTCTTTCTTTCTTTCTTTTGGGTCGCCTTCCTTGATTTATTCTTCCTTCTTTCCAACCTTCCTCTTTCTCTCCATTTATATTAGTCACCTCCCTCCCTCCCTCCCCCTTTCTTTCTTTCTTTCTTTCTTTCTTTCTTTCTTTCTTAAATGCATTGCTTTTTTCATTTCTCCTTCATTCTTCCATTCATCTTATTTGCCTTCCTTCATTTCTTCATAACCAATATTTTTCGTTTCATCCCTGTATTTCTCGTCTTTTTTCCTTCCTTCATTTTATTCGTTTCTTTCTTTCTTTCTTTCTTTCTTTCTTTCTTTCTTTCTTTCAATTCAATCTCCTTCTTCGATTTCTCTTCCGTTCCTCTTTAGTTCACTTCCTTCCTTCCTTCCTTCCTTTTGGGCATATCTTTGTTTGTTTGTTTCTTTCTTTTGTGTCGTCTTCCTTCATTTATTCTTCTTCTCTTTCTCCCTTCATCCATTCCTCATTCTCTCCATTTATTTTAGCCGCCTTCCTTCCTTCCTTCCTTCCTTCCTTCCTTCCTTCCTTCTAGTTGTCTTTTTTCATTTCTCTTTCCTTCCTCTATTCATTTTAGACATATTCCTTTAATTTTTTTTTTAGTTTCTTTCAAATGTTTATTTTGTCCTCCATAGTCGGCTAACTGTGTTATTAATCTCCGGTTATTCACATTTCTGACGTCATCTTACCGCTAAGATTCTATTGCACATTGAAAAGTATATAGAAATGTTGAACCCAAGTAACACAGTGGATTGTTGTATTGTCAAACCCGCTTCTGTGTAGTGTGTGTATACGTGCAATACGAGATCACCTACGAGATCACGTACGAGAATTGCGTGTCAGCCATTAACAACCACGTTTTACATTGTTTTCTACTTTTCTTTTTTTCTATTATCTTATCCATGTTTGGGCATCTCGGCTAGTGTAATGGTTAAAAAGTTTGTCTCGCTATTAAAATTGATTTCATTTTCTTTCTTTCTTGTATTTTTTAGTTTATTATATATGCATTTTTTAATTAATCGAATACTTTTTTCTTCATTCTCGTCATATCTTCCTTCCTTCCTTCCTTCCCTCCTTCCTTCCTTCCTTCCTTCCTTCCTCTTAGTATATTTCATTCTTTCTTTTTTTCTTTCTGGGCGTATTTTTTTTTAATCATTTCACCCCGAGCAAGGCGGAAACGCCACTGATGTGCAGGGGGCTACATAAATGTAAAAAGATTAATTAGAAAAGAGTGAGGAGTACAAACTAGTTAGAAAGGAACAATAGAAAGCAGGTGCGATGACAGATCCATAGGTGGAGAGAAAGGGAGGGTTATACAGGGGTGGGGAGAGAGCTAGAGTCCAGTGGTTTGTAGATGAGTATTGACATTGCATTTAAATTTCTGGAGGTTGTGGCCGTCAGGAAAGCAAGAATACGGGAGCGAGTTCCACAGGCGGGAAGTGCGAGAGAAGAAGCTCTTTGCCTTTTTATTTCTTTTTATTTTTTATTCATCTTATTTCGTTCTTTCCTCTTTTCCTTCATTCAGACCTCCCTTCTTTTCTTTTTACCAGTATTTTTTTCTTTTTTCTTTCTTGTCGTATCCTGCATTTTCTTGATTTTCTTTTTTCTTTTTAATCCCATCTCATTCTTCCTTTTTGATTTCTTCATTTTAGTAGTATTTCTTTCTTTCTTTCTTTCTTTCTTTATCTTTACTATTGTATCTTTTTTTTCTTTTTCATCGTATCCATTCCTTCCTTCCTTCCTTCCTGTCAGTTTTCTTTCTTTCTTTCTTTCTTTCTTTCTTTCTTTCTTTCTTTCTTTCTTTATCTTTACTACTGTATTTTTCTTTTTTTATCTTTTCCATTGTATCCAGTCCTTCCTTCCTTCCTTCCTTCCTTCCTTCCTTCCTTCCTTCCTTCCTTTTAGTATTTTCTTTCTTTCTTTCTTTCTTTCTTTCTTTCTTTCTTTCTTTCTACTATTGTATCTTTCTTTTTCTTTTAATGTTTTTTATCGTATTCAGTCCTTCCTTCCTTCCTTCCTGTCAGTATTTTCTTTCTTTCTTTCTTTCTTTCTTTCTTTCTTTCTTTCTTTCTTTTTCGGCCAGTTACTTTCTTTTTAATTAATCACTCCCTAAAATTCTTTTACTAATAACACGTGCGTCTCTTATGTACGCGATGTGGACGAAAATGCAGTTTCTGTATGATGTATTTCGGCCAAATCGAAAGGTCAGTAAGTCTAAGAAGTGTTCGAACATTCTCTCCCATCGACTAAACCGCCACCGTATAATTTCTCCCCTCCTCCTTCTTCCTCACTCTATCTCTTCCTTCTCCTCCGCATCATATTTTTGCTCACTTTCTCTTCCTCTTTTATACTAATCACTACTTCCTTCGGTATTTCTGACCCCTGCCCATAAAAAAAAATGTTGTCTGAAGGCATACTGCTACTACTACTACTACTGTTACTTAAGCCCATCACTCGCACAATAATCATGTTGACTGTCTAATTATTAAACTCATTTCCGTTGACCTCCTACTTCTATTTTACCGTTCTTGCTTCTCCTCTCACTTTTCCTCCATTCTACTTCCGTTTTTTATTTTTTATCCATCTCCCCCTTCCAATTGAACGTTATTCATATACATTGTTCGATTTCAGTCTGCTCACAGGGAACAGTTATCGGACTGGCGTGCAGCAGGGCGGGGCCAGATCGAGACGGAGCAGGTGTGGGTGGGATAAAGTGTAGGTCTTCTGACGAATATCGGAATCGAAAGATTAGTTTACACAGGTTTGCATTCAGACATCGAGCCTGAATGAATCAATATCGAACGCAGAATATCAATTCGCTTCGTAAGATCCCTTATCTCTCCTCAATCAATCACTTCTGTTTTCTCGCCTTTCCCTCTTGACCTCTGCCCTTCCATCATGCTCTCTTTCCGTTCCTCTTTCTTTCTTTGCTTCTATTTTGCTCTCTGTTCATCCTTCTTACCCTTCTCACCCTTCTCACTTGCTCTAAATCTCCTCTTGCATTCTGTCCCTCCCCTGTTCTTCTTTTCTTTCTTTCTTTCTTCTTGTTCTTCGTACTTCCTTCTTGTTCACCGTCGCACCATTGAACTCTGCTCCTTTCCCCTCTCTTTGATTGGCTCAACGCCTTACTTCCATCAATTTTTGCACGCTTTAACTGTCTCACTTGTTCTCTTTCCTCCTCTTTGCCTCATAAACCCTCTCTCTCCTTTTCTCTCTGTATCTGTCTGCCTGTGTCTTTCTTGCTTTCTGCCCTTTTCTTTTGCTCTCTGCCCTTTCCTCTTGCTCTCACATTCTCTCTTTCCATTCCTCTTTCTTTTTGTTTGTATTTTGATCTCTGTTCATCCTTACCCCCCTCCACCCTTCTCACTTGCTCTCTAATCTCCCTCTTGCATTCTGTCCCTCCCCTTTGTTCTTTCTTTCTTTCTTTTCTTTCTTTCTTCTTTCTTGTTCTTCGTACTTCCTTCTTGTTCACCGTCGCACCATTGAACTCTGTCTTTCCCTCTCTTTGATTTCTGCCCAACGCCTTACTCTCCATCATTCTTGCACGCTTTAACTGTCTCATTTGTTCTCTTTCCTCCTCTTTTGGCTCTATAAACCCCTCCTTTTCTCTGTATCTGTCTGTTTCAAAGCCTTCTTCTTGCTTTCTGCCCTTTCTTTGCTCTCTGCCCTTTCCTCTTGCTCTCTACATTCTCTCTCTTTCCATTCTTCTTTCTTTTTTTGCTTCATTTTGATCTCTGTTCATCCTTTACCCTCCACCCATCTCACTTGCTCTCTAATCTCCTCTCTTGCATTCTGTCCCTCTCCTTGTTCTTTCTTTCTTTCTTTCTTTCTTTCTTTCTTTCTCTTTTTCTTGTTCTTCGTACTTCCTTCTTGTTCACCACACCATTGAACTCTGTCTTTCCCTTTTGATTTCTGCCTAACGCCTTACTCTCTCCATCATTCTTGCACGCTTTAACTGTCTCACTTGTTCTCTTTCCTCCCTTTGGTTCTATAAACTCCTTTTCTTTCTCTGTATCTGTCTTGCTCTAAGTTCTCTTTTCTTTGTTTTCTGCCCTTTCTTTTGCTCTTGCCTTTCCTCTTGCTCTACATTCTCTCTTTCCATTCTTCTTTCTTTTTGTCTATTTTGATCTCTGTTCATCCTTTTACCCTCCACCCATCTCACTTGCTCTCTAATCTCCTCTTTGCATTCTGTCCCTCCCCTTGTTCTTTCTTTCTTTCTTTCTTTCTTTCTTTCTTTCTTTCTTTCTGTTCTTCGTACTTCCTTCTTGTTCACCGTCGCACCATTGAACTCTGCCTTTTCCTCTCTTGATTTCCCGCCCAACGCCTTACTCTCCATCATTCTTGCACGCTTCTTAACTGTCTCACTTGTTCTCTTTCCTCCTCTTTGGCTCTATAAACCCTCCTTTTCTCTGTATCTGTCTTGCTCTAAGTTCTCTTTTCTTGCTTTCTGCCCTTTTCTTTGCTCTCTGCCTTCTGTTTCTACATTCTCTCTTTCCATTCTTCTTTCTTTTTGCTTCTATTTTGATCTCTGTTCATCCTTTTTACCCTCCACCCTTCTCACTTGCTCTCTAATCTCCTCTCTTGCATTCTGTCCCTCCCCTTGTTCTTTCTTTCTTTCTTTCTTTCTTTCTTTCTTTCTTTCTTGTTCTTCGTACTTCCTTCTTGTTCACCGTCGCACCATTGAACTCTGTCTTTCCCTCTCTTTTGATTTCTGCCCAACGCCTTACTCTCCATCATTCTTGCACGCTTTAACTGTCTCACTTGTTCTCTTTCCTCCTCTTTGGCTCTATAAACTCCTCCTTTTCTCTGTATCTGTCTTGCTCTAAGTTCTCTTTTCTTGCTTTCTGCTCTTTTCCTTTGCTCTCTGCCTTTTCCTCTTGCGTTCTTTCCTTCTATTTTACTCCCTTTTCTCACTTCTTACTCTCTACCCTTACCATTCACTTCCCTTTCTTCCCTCTTTCTCTCTGTCTTTTTCTTACTCTCTGTTCTTTCTTCCTTTATTTTCTTTTCTCTTGTTCTCTGTATATCTCTATTGCTTTTCGTCCCACCCTCTATGCTCTTCCTTTTATCTTTCCTTGTACCCTCGTCCATTCCTTCTTGCCCTTCTTCCTCTCTTTATTCTCATTTTACTCACATTTCTTCCTTCTTTCCTTTTGCTCTTTTTCCTTCTCTTTGGATTTCCGTCTGAACATCTTACTCTTCGTTCGTCATCCTTGCTCGCTGTAACTCTCTCCTTCCTTCTCTGCTTCTCTCTCTTCTCTTTTCCTACTCACTTTTCTTTTCTCTTCTTTCCTGTCCTTCCCTGTTGCTCACAGTTCCTCCCTTTGTCTGCATATCCTTTTCTCTTTTTCTCCACATCTCCCGAGGTGTCAGCGGTCTTTTCTTGCTCTTTGCTCTTTCGTCTTAATTACTATTTAAACCTGTGACTTTCTGTTCCTTCTCTCTATTGTTCCTTTTCTTTCTTTCTCTCTCTTTCTCTTTCTCCCTTATTTTTTGTCGTCACTTTTCTCGTTACTCATATATCTATCTATCTATCTATCTATCTATCTATCTATCTATCTATCTATCTATCCCAGTTTGTTCATTATCTATCTATCTATCTATCTATCTATCTATCTATCTATCTATCTATCTATCTATCTCAGTCTGTTCATTATCTATCTATCTATCTATCTATCTATCTATCTATCTATCTATCTATCTATCTATCTATCTATCAGTCTGTCATATCTATCTATCTATCTATCTATCTATCTATCTATCTATCTATCTCATCTATCTATCTATCTATCTATCTATCTATCTATCTATCTATCTATCTCAGTCTGTTCATTATCTATTCTTATCTATCTATCTATCTATCTATCTATCTATCTATCTATCTATCTATCTATATCAGTCTGTTCATTATCTATCTATCTATCTATCTATCTATCTATCTATCTATCTATCTATCTATCTATCTATCTCATCTGTTCTGTTCTATCTATCTATCTATCTATCTATCTATCTATCTATCTATCTATCTATGTTAATGTTCCTCTCTCTTTCAACCTTTTCTTTTCTCCATTTTTCCTCTCACCCTTCTCTTTTTACTAACAAGAGACAAACAAACACATTTTTTAAAAAACGCAACGTATCAACCCAACGAAGCAAAATCAACAATGCAAACCCAGGTGACCTCGTGTCCCAAACAAACCACCTCAAGTGACTCAAGGGGAAAGAGGTGCACGAGACACGCGTTTTTTAAGCAATTTTTTTTTTGTTCATTGATTTTTATTCGATTTTCTTCATTCTATTTATAAACTAGTTTTCTTCCAAACCGAGCTGTGAACATGGATGGTATAAGAAACTATCTTGTATTTGGAAAAAGAAAAAAAATAAATCACTTCGACAATGACGGATGTGAGACAGTTGGAAACAAGATGGCGGTCTGGCACATATTGGCAGACAAAAGTGATTAGCTCCTTCTATAAACTATATAAAAATATTTTTTCCTTAAATAAATGAATATATATATATATATATATATATATATATATATATATATATATATATATATATATATATATATCAGAATGCGGTGTGGGTATAGAAGAATCCAAAAGAGTATCCTGTACATTGTGTGGTAGGATGACTCTCTAAGAGAGCTCTCTCTCTATATATTTATAAATACTTACAGAGCAAATATAAGAAAAGTTAAGGCAGACACGTTATTTCATGGTAAATCGGAAGTATGGGCCGATTTCAGGCGAACCATCATCAGCTTCCGTCTTTATTGTACAAAGGATTTTACACGAATGAGACTTACAAAGACCTAAAAAAACTATAAAAATAACGGTCGCTCCCTTAAAAGAGAAAATTTAATTTTTTTCTTTTTTAAGGGAGCGACCGTTATTTTTTTTTTTTTAGATCTTTGTGAATCTCATTCGTGTAAAATCCTTTGTACAATAAAGACGGAAGCTGATGATGGTTCGCCAGAAATAAGACCAAAGTTCCGATTTACCAAGAATTAACGTGTCTGCCCTAATTTTTCTTATATATATATATATATATATATATATATATATATATATATATATATTTCTAAACATGTACTGTTATATGTAAGAGACAATGAATGTCTATTATGTTTAATCATGAGCCGTTCTAAACATCGTATTTTGGCGTTAATTTCAGCTGAAAATAAAGGCAAAAATTCTCTAATATTTGGATAGTTTTTTATTAAGTTGGTTCTATGCTTTCGGCTCGCATGAGCTATCTTCAGGGAGGTTACAGGGACGTTAACATAAAAACGTCCACCATCAAAGACGATTTTATCTTGTGTTAACAGAAAACTTTGCTAAGCAACAACAGTCACCAAATAGCAAACGCAGCACGTAAATTTGTAATGCGGTTCTATGACGTCAAACCGCGTGAGAGATTGACATGTTAACAGAACCATATATTTAAATGCAATGTAATGTGTTATGACCAGATGTAAACGTGACTTTATTAAATGTGGGTTGCTTTAATTTAATAAATGTCTTTATTTTCATCTGAAATTAAAGCCAAAATATCATTTTTAGAACGGCTCATGATTAAACATAATAGACATTTATTGTATCTTATATTTAACAGTGCATTTTAGAACATTATCTGCTGCCTCGATACACTATATATATATATATATATATATATATAGTCATCCGCAGACAGATCTGTTTCACTGTATCACAGCTCATCAGTACGGTTACACACCGATTGCTTTTTAACCTAGGATTCAAATCCGACCGAATTGCCGTCAGTCGGCGATTCTACCTCTGGGCTATGGGCGTTCGGTAGAAGAAGGCAGACTTTTGTAGCGTGTATATTATCGTTATATGCGATATATATATATATATATATAGATAGATAGATAGATAGATAGCTAGATCGATAGATGAAGAGAAGCAACAGGTTTAGAACCCAGAATTCTCCAGCATTTACTTTTTAAAAAGTGCCCTAGATCGTAGAGCGTAATATAATTAAATTTATTTTTGTATTTAAAATTAATTTAATTTATACTGCGACACGGATATTTCTATGTTTCGAGGTTTAATGCTTATATATCGTCATCTGAAATAAGCATTCTAGCCGTAAATATAACAGTTTCTTTTAGACGTGTATGAATACCACACATCTCTTAACATCTAACCTATATTTTAATTTTCAAAGTCGATTTTCATTCTGATTAGTTAAATTAAGCACACCCATATTGTCTAAATTTTCTGTCTTCGCCCCTCCATATGAACTCTTTAACAAGCAAACGGATTGTTTTTTTGCATTCAAATGGAAATCATTTCCACCAAAGTTACTGAACGTCGCCTGATGGCAAGATAAGTCTTTAAAGATTTAAATCTAGAAACATAGAAAGTTTCGTGTTACAATGTAAATTAAATTAATTTTAAATAAAAACAAATTTAATTATATATATATATATATATATATATATATATATATATAAAGTTTAAAACAATTGACCTCATAGTCTATAATAACCCAACAAGCACTAAACTAAATTCTCTACAAAAAAAAAAAACAATGTAGTGTCCCTATTTGCATGCCCATTCAGAGATTGCATCTCTGATACTAATCAAAAACCCAGTACATATATTGGTTTTACCACAACCACGCTCTCCCGTAGACTTACATGTCATCTTTCTGATCAGAGTACTATTAAACAACATTTCTCTGAAAAACATAAACATGTAGGTAATATCAGACAGATTTTGGTCAACAATACGGTGATCCTTACTCATACACACAGTAAGAGGAACCTGCAGATATTGGAGGCCATGTACATCAAATCAAAACAACCAACACTCAATAACATCAACTTTAAAACAGGAAATAACATATTACATTGCATTTGACTAGATGGTTTTGTTGTCATTTCGCGCTATCCCGCGGTGTGACGTCATAAAACCGCATCGCTAACTTGAGAACTGCGTTTATTATTTTTGGTAACTATTGCCGTTGCCAAGCGGAGTTTTATGTCAACACAGGATAAAATCGTCGGTGATGGTGGATTTTATAATATTTCAGTCTAAAGTACCTCTCTGAAGATGGCTCATGTGAGCCGAAAGCTTAGAAGAAAACCAATAAATAATTATCCAAATGTTGGAGAATTTTTGTCTTTATTTTTTTCAACTGAAATTAAAGCAAAAATACGACGTTTAGAACGGATCATGATTAAGCATAATAGACATTCATTGTCTCTTATATTTAATAGCATATGTCTAGAATATATATATATATATATATATATATATATATATATATATATATATATATATATATATTTGAAATGATTTGTTTGAACATTATTTTTGATCGATACTCATATTTGAGTAGGTATTCTGTTTTTAATTAAACAGTATTATATATTTATATCTACTGGTCTGATTATTTACGATAAATTTTTATTACGAAAATGTGTGTCATTCGGCAGGATTCGAACCTGCGACCCCTGTCCACACAAAAATTTATCGTAAATAATCAGGCCAGTAGATATAAATATATAATACTGTTTAATTAAAAACAGAATATCTACTTAAATATGAGTATCGATCAAAAATAATGTTCAAACAAATCATTTCAAATTGTCGGTTGTTTATAACCAAGTTTCGTTAATCTTCGTTAATTTCCGTAATATATATATATATTTTCTAAACGAGTTATTACGCGATCTAGGTTTGTACTATAAGTAGTGTCTTCAGTTGATTTGCAATAACTGATTTTACCGTTTACCGTTTTTTTAAGAACGCTCACGTGGCAGGGAATGTTTGAACGCGCAATTTTTAAGATTACAAGGAATTATAGCTTTTTCATCCATGGTTGTATGAACCTAACAGGTATATATTAAAAAATACCTGTTAGGTTCATACAACCATGGATGAAAACGCCATACAACCACGGATGAAAACGCCATAATTCCTAGTAATTTTAAAAACTGCGCATTCAA
>JBBBDQ010001892.1:3850000-3922500 GCA_037127315.1 Ascarosepion bandense | reverse complement strand
AGGGAGGAGAAGAGGAGTGAGTATAAATAAATTTAGGAAGAAACCCAATGAAAAATGTTCTCCTAATTAGCACTTTGATTGATGAAATAAAAGTTTGTCCATAAAAATAAAAAGAAAACATAAGTATGAGAACTAAATAAACACTATTGTTTAACATCGATGCCATCTTTACTAAGAAGCAAAAAAAGATATGAGAAGCAAAATCGACAAAGAAATTCCTAAGAAACTGACAAAGATTATTAGACTTTCTGTAGAAAATTCAGTCAAGCATTTTATATCGTAAAAGCAATTTACTAAGCGCAGCTTAATTTTGGCGCAGGAGCGGAAGTACGAAGCACCATGTAAGGATCGAACTCACCACTCAGTCGGAAATAAATCTATATCAGTCGTTTCGTTTCGTTTCATTTCTTTCTTTCTTTCTTTCTTTCTTTCTATCTATCTATCTATCTATCTATCTATCTATCTATCTATCTATCTATCTATGTCAGTCTGTTCATATCTATCTATCTAGAGATATCTATCTACGTTACAGTTTCTTTCTTTCTTTCTTTCTTTCTTTCTATCTCAGTCTGTTCATTATCTATCTATCTATCTATCTATCTATCTATCTATCTATGTCAGCCTGTTCATATCTATCTATCTATCTATCTATCTATCTATCTATCTATCTATCTATCTATCTACGTCAGACAGTTTATATCTATCTATGTGTACATCGGTTGGTCGGTCGTTCTATCTATCTATCTATCTATCTATCTATCTATCTATCTATCTATCTCGTCTGTTCATATATCTCTCTATCTATGTAACTAAGCTACATATATATATATATATATATATATATATATATATATATATATATATGTATAAAATTAAATTTGAGTTTTGTTCTTTGATTATTGGCAATACTTAAAAAATATTGGCAATACCCGTGCAATATTCCTGTTTTTATCTATTTTAATTTTGACATGAATCTTTCAGTTAATAATTGAATACTCTCCACGTGTGTTCGAAGACTATAAAACTACCGTGGAAACTCTTTTATTGCATCATTAAATATTTGAGTTTGATAACAATATTGCAATAACAACCACACATATACATGCAGGCCACTATTTAAAAAACGTAAAAGGGTACAAGTGAATTTTGAAGTTTTCCCATTTCAAACTGATTCAAATAATACATATTCTATTCATACGAACCTATCCTAAAAAATGTCAGCTTTAAATTAGCCATTGAGTTTAATATTCAGTAAAACAAAATAAACCAAACTGAACCTGTTTCCTTATTCGGTCTACGGACAACCCGATCAGTTATTCGTTTTGACTCATGTTGCTTTCTGTGTCGTCTTTGGGTCCCCAAGAAACTATATCAACGAACGTTATCAACGAAAAAGACCATTTCTTTTTTTATTCGTTTTATTAAGAGAAAGAGAGTAGTGGAGAATTGGATTCTTAAATTTCTTAGGAATGACGTAACAGGAATGAATACATTCGACTCTCGACAAAAACCCCTACAAAAATACGTCAATGAAACCTGATAATCAAAACCTGATTTACAAACTGATTTCTTCCAAAAAATGCATATTCTATTCATACTGAAAGTCTTGTCGGCATTAAATTAGCCATTGAGTTTGATATTCCGTAAAACAAACTAAATCAAACTTGAAGGCCTGTTTTGCATCTTAGTGGCATTATCTCCTTGCGTGAGGTGAAGTGATAAAAAAAACAACAGAATAAAGGCTAATAATGCTGCCCAAAATGTAAAAGAAGCAAAATGTGCAAAAGCCTAAATATATAAAAACTAGGAATGAACAATAAAAACAATTGCGTGAACGGCATAATCAGCAAATACAGCAAAGAATTCAAGAGCAGCCTTTATTGAGTAGAAATAAGGGATCCACTGCGAAGGGTGTAAGCGTCTTCATTTTGACCAGTGGTAGTGATTAGAATACAATCTAGATCAGAAAATTGAAACATTAACCAACATTATAATCTTTACCACGTAGAAAAATTGCAGGAAAAAAAATCTTCAGTGCAAGAAAGTGACATTGTTACGGTTCTTAAAGTCTTTATTATCTATCTATCTATCTATCTATCTATCTATCTATCTATCTATCTATCTATCTATCTATCTATATAAAAGGCAATCTGTGAGTCTGTGTGTGACTATTCCCTATGCACTCCTACATTTTTTTAAGCTACGCCATTCAAATTTTCTCGGGACAAATATCTACAGGGAAGTCAGGTTGACACACACTTTTTGAGTTTTAAGTTCAGCAATTTTCCCTTTCGCACTTTTTGGCCAATGGGGCCGATTGTTTGCATTTGCTCCGTAAAACATCTAAGATGGTTGCTAGATTACGTCACAGAAATAAAATCGCACGTGTCAAACGCGTCTAAAATATTTTTTATTAAAAAAATGAGCCTTTATATTTAATTTTTATTCCGACGTTTTATTTCCATAAAACATCTAAGATCTAAGATGGTTGCTGAATTACGTCACAGAAATCAAACCAAACGTGTCAAACGCGACTAAAATATTATTTTATTTTAAAAAAATGAGCCTTTTGTATTTAATTTTTATTCCGACGTTTTAAAAATTCAATTGGCCAACAAAAAAACGTGAATATTTTCCCCCGTAATTTTGAAACAAAAGAAATATTAAAAAAATATAGGCGTGCATAGAGAAGAGTCAAACACAGACTAACAGATTGCCTTTTATATATAGATTATTAGCGTTGCTCGGGTGGAATGAAAGCTTTAAAACTAATCCATGGTCCTGGAGATCAGACTTTTTGGACGTCTTTGAGTAAATGGTACCATGGCCGAGACTAAGAACTATAATTATACCTACTTAGAGCCAAACTCGAAGCAAAAACTAAAATAAAAGGGCTGAAAAAATACACACACACACACACACACACACACACACACACACACACACACACACACACACACACAAATATCTTGCTTTTATATATATATATATATATATATTATCGATTTTCTGCACTATTGTAAGAACTGCAACCTTGAAACTTCTGAATATCGTATCTTATATCAAATTTGATTAAAATCGACCACTCCTTCTATAACCCGATTTTTTCGATTATCGATTTTCGATATTTATCGGGGGGTTTTCTCGACACAAAACCTAGCTAAGAACACACGCAGACGCTTATAGTACAACTGTGTAAATTTTCAAAAAAATCGATTCAGCCGTTTCGGAGTTTATAGGTAACGGACACACACACACACACACACACACACACACACACACACACACAGACAAGTTCTATTTATAAATAAGTTTAGATATTTTAAGTGTTTGCAGCGAATTTAAACGTATTTGTTTCATCTGCTGAAGAAATTAAAATCTTCTGAGTGCTATGACGCTAATATATATAATATGTATAGTGCAGTTGATGTATATATATATATATATATATATATATATATATATATATATATACACCAACTGCACTATACATGACAATTAACCCGATATAATAATAATAATAATAATAATAATAAATTTCAAAAACTACCAGTACTATGTCATAGGCATTGGTATCTATCCTTGGCAAAATAATTTAACAAGTTTACAAAATATAATAACCTGGACATATGAATTCGTAGAACGTGAACCACTATTTGTAATGTATTAACGGATTTCTTTTTCATCCGACATTTTTATTACTTAAAACGTTAATTTTTGCAGCTACCCGTGCTTGAAATAGACATCCATTATTTTTTTTTTAATTCTAAACAGCGTGTATTACTTCTATCGACCAGCGTACGCGAGAACTGTTAATAACGAAAATAGGTTCCCCGACGAAGAAACTTTCTTTATTTTTTTACTGATAAACACATTAAGAAAACCCCAGAAAAGCCCTCACAACCAAGAAAAACCTACACAATCCAGAAAAAGTCTCACAACCCAGGAATGCATCACGACCCAGAGAAGCCTGCAAAACTCAGAAAAGCATACACAACTCAGGAAAGCCTTCACAATCCAAGAAAGTTCTCAGAACCCAGAAAAGCCACCACAACTCACTAAAGCCGTCACAACCAAGAAAAGTCTTCACAACTTAGGAAAACACTCACAACCTAGGAAAGACCTCATAACCCAGGAATGCATCACGACCCAGGAAAGCCTACACAAACCAGAAAAGCACTCACTACCTAGAAAAGCCCTCAAAACACAAGAAATCTTTCACAACCTAGAAAAGTTCTCACAAACTAGAAAAGCCCTCACAACCCAGAAAAACTCTCACAACCCAAGAAAACCTACACAAACCAGGAATTCCTTCAAAACTTAGAAAAGCCTTCACAACCAAGGAATGCACCACGACCAATAAAAGTCTATACAACCGAGGAAAACCCTTACAACCAAGAAAAAAACCCATACCCTAGGAAGCCCTCACTACCTAGGAATGCACCACGATCCAGAAAAGACCTCACAATTCAGGAAAGCCCACACAACTCATGAAAGCTCTCATAACCTAGGAAATTCCTGATAATAATAATAATAATAATAATAATAATAATAATAATAATGCTGAGGATGATAGGGAAGATAGAAAAACATGAAATGGAGCCATAACAACACGCCACTACCTGCCTTAGGTCTCCCCGCAGACTTGGTTGGTAGTGAGACCAAAGCAGAAATCGAAATATGATGAAAAATGACATAATAATATAAAGAAGGTGGAAGAGGTCTTATTCAGCTGGAATTGTCATACAAGACAACAACTATTGGCTTACTAACATACATAGAAACAACAAAGGATTGGATGATACAATTAGTAAGGCAACATGAAGAAAGAAAGAAAAAATATTCAATAATAAAAGAAGGCAGTAAATATAAACAAGATTTACAGTTAGTAGATTTTGGATTAAAGCCTGAAACTGAAGGCTTTATTCTTGCAGCACAAGACCAAAGTCTTTTCACTAGAAACTTTCAGGCAAATATTATGCATAATAATATGGATCCAAAATGCAGGTTTTGTGATAAACACCAAGAAACAATAGACCACCTAATCTCAGGCTGTTCTGTGCTTGCTCCAAATGAATATAAAAATCGCCACGATAGAGTTGGGCAATATTTACATTGGGCAATGTGCAAACATTATGGAAAAGCTGTAAACAAACAATGGTATGAACATCACCCAGCACCGGTTACAGAAATAGAAGATGTAACCATTCTATGGGATTACACCATCTACACAGACAGAAAAATTGAAGCAAACAGGCCAGACATTATTGTTAAAAACCAGAAGGAGAAAACTTGTCTATTAATTGATATGGCTTGTCCAGCGGATTGTCACATAGCAATCAAGGAATTTGAAAAACTGTCAAAATATAAAGACCTGGAAATTGAAATAGAAAAAATGTGGAAATTGAAAACAAGAGTTGTGCCAGTGATAGTAGGTGCACTTGGAATGATAAAAAATGGAACAAAACAACACATTGAAAGAATCCCTGGAAACCCCAGCTTAAGAGATATACAAAAAATTGTCTTATTAAGTACAGCCCACACACTAAGGAAAACTTTATCTATGTAATGCTAGGGATGATAGGGAAGATAGAAAAACATGGAGTCATAACAACAGGCCACGACCTGCCTTAGGTCTCCCCGCAGACTTGGTTGGTAGTGAGACCAAAGCAGAAATCGAAATATGATGAAAAAATGACATAATAATAAAATGCATGTTCTGTGATAAATACCAAGAAACAATAGACCACCTAATCTCAGGCTGTTCTGTGCTTGCCCCAAATGAATATAAAAATCGTCACGATAGAGTGGGGCAATATTTACATTGGACAATGTGCAAACATTATGGAAAATATGTAAACAAACACTGTTATGAACATCACCCAGCACCGGTTACAGAAATTGAAGATGTAACCATTCTATGGGATTACACCATCTACACAGACAGAAAAATTGAAGCAAATAGATCGGACATTATTGTTAAAAACTAGAAAGAAAAAACTTGCCTATTAATTGATATGGATTGTCCAGCGGATTGTAACATAGCAACCAAGGAATTCGAAAAAATGTCAAAATATAAAGACCTGGAAATTGAAATAGAAAAAATGTGGAAATTGAAAACAAGAATCGTACCAGTGATAGTAGGTGCACTTGGAATGATAAAAATAGAACCAAAAAACACATTGAAAGAATCCCTGGAAACTCCAGCTTAAGAGATATACAAAAAATGTCTTGCTAAGTAGAGTCTACACACTAAAGAGAGCTTTGTCTATGTAACGCTAGGGATGATAGGAGAGATAGAAAAAACATGAAATGGAGCCATAACAAAACACCACGTCCTGCCTCAGGTCTTCCCGCAGACTTGGTAGGTAGTGCGGCTATATGATGAAAAATGACAACATAATACTTGATTTTAGGACATACTGTATAGTTTTCGTGAAACGTAAGGTTTCGAATTAATCAAGATAGAAATATAGTCCCATAAATAATGAGACAAAAATTCGATGATAATAAAGTCGATGTTGATGTAAAATTTAGTAAAAGCAAAAATAATTACAAGAAAATTACATAACACGCAATATCGGTATTTTTTACAACTTTGATAATGATTGAAGAGAAAAAAGATGGCGCTGGGGATGATATTAGTCAAGGTATTCTCGTTTCCTTGTTGCAAATCTCGTGTGGTTATCTATTCACGGATGTCCGTGTCTTATTTTCGTTTTATCCAACGTGCGAATTTGCTAAAAAGACGGCCGTATTCATAAGACTTCTTTTTACCTTCATCATTACGAACCAGGGAAAGAGGGGAGAGAATGAATACATAAATAAACAAATCTATCTATCTATCTATCTATCTATCTATCTATCTATCTATCTATCTATCTATCTATCTATCTATCTATCTAATTCTATTCATATCTATCTATCTATCTATCTATCTATCTCAATTTAACTTAGTAGTTATTTGAATTGTTTTTTGTTCTCTTTAAAACACATTTCAATTCTGCGCCTGCATGATTCATAAAAATATTGAAGAGGTCCCTCTATCATTTTACTCAATTCATATTTAATTATATATATATATATATATATATATATATATATATATATATATAAATAGAGAACTGGAAGCAATTATTATAAAAATAATATAATACACGCACACACACGCCCCCCCATATATATATATGGGGAGGCGTGTGTGTGTGTTATATTATTTTTATAATAATCGTTTCCAGTTCTTTATTTTCTTGCCGCTAATTTGAAATTCATCAAGAAAGGCACCGTCGTTCTTGTTAATCCAATTACTTTCGATCACCCTCAAGATCACACCCAGGTATGAACTGCGAAGACAAACTCAATATAACTTAATATATTGCGAAAAATACTTTAAACTTGTACCACCGATGTTCCATTCTATGACCACCAAAATAATATCCACCTACAACGTGATGATGTTTTCATGGGTTCAATTCCAGTACAAACCTTTAGTAACTTTTAAATGGCTAAATACGTTTTACAAACTTCGGGAGCGAGTTCATCACACCAAAACAAAGAAAAAAAAAACTCCATATGAATATAAGTCCGCAGATCATTCGTGTACATTTGTGGCTTGTCTGTCTTCAAAGTTTAAGATGTGTAATAGTGAGTTAACTGAGAAGCGTTTCATTTAACAATAGCATTATATTCATATTGTAAGCAGGCAGTTATAATTTTTGCATATGGCCACGCGAATGGTCATGGTCGCAAGGCTACTTGGCTGTATCGGTTTGCGTTTCCAAACCGACACCAGCCGTGTCATCTAACCTTTTCTGGTGTTTATCGTTACGTTGTTGAGATAGATCCGTGGCATCACGAACTATGGTAATAAGTATATTGGATTGTATCTTGGATTGTACGTTAAACATCGTCTAACGTAAATGTTGTGGATTCCGGGTGAGGAACCGCACAAAATAATCAACAACAAAAACAGATCTTGGGATAGAAAAGTAGGTTATATTGAACGTAATATACAAAATTGAACGCGGGTTAGTAAATCCAGGAATGCTATTAGTTATAAATAAATATATACAAGTCTTGAAGTCGTTGGAAATAGTATATCCGTGTAGTTGAGCCCAGAGCTATTCTGACTTCTGATGCGGTAAGCTCTGAGTAACTTCAGTATCTCTCGGTACTCTCCGATAACTCTAACGGATCTCTACGATGACTATCAGCTCTCAACTGCTATTCTCTCTCTGGCGGGAGTATATGTATACTCAGTCGAGTCCATAATCATATAGAAAGGGGAGATCCTACAACAGTAAATTTTAAACTTAACTCAAAATCGAAGGATTTGCAGATATATGTTTATATTGGATTTTGAACTTGTTCTGGTGTGAGGACCATAAAGTTTGTAAAATTATTTTCGGATTGTATCTTGGATTGTACGAGGGTCATTCGATATATAAGGTGAATTTTTCGGTATAAGGACTTCTACGAGGGTTATTTAATAAATAAGGTGAATTTTTCGGTATAAAGACTTCTACCAGGGTCAGTCAATAAATAAGATGAATTTTTCATTATAAGGACTTCTACGTGGGTCATTCAATAAATAATGTAAATTTTTCGGTATAAGGACTTCTACGAGGGTCATCCAATAAATAAGGTGAATTTTTCGGTATAAAGGCTTCTAATAGGGCCATTCAATTAATAAGGTGAATTTTTCGCTATAAGGACATCTGCGAGGGTCATTAAATAAATTAGGTGAATTTTTCGGTATAAAGAATTCTACGAGGGTCATTCAATAATTAAGGTGAATTTCTTTCGATACAAGGTCTTTTACGAGGGATATTCTATAAATAAGTTGAATTTTTCGGTATAAGGACTTTTAACACAAATAGAAGCTTACTTTTTAATTTTTTTTCTTTACTTCTTTTTCAAAGGGATTTAATTTTTTTTGCAGATTGAAAAAAAACTTTGAGAGTTTTGGAGATTAACAAAGATGGCCGACTAAGAAGCATGCTACAGGATTGAACAGAGGTCAGTTATCAAGTTTTTGGTTGCTGAATGGTGCAAACTAGTTGAAATTCATTGGAGAATGTCAACTCTGTATGGTGTTTCAGCTTAAAAAATGTCTACAAGTGGGCTAAATTGTTTAAAGAAGTTTGAAAGTGACGATCAAGTCAAAAGTGCTGTTAGCTATTGGTTGAGACATCAGTCCAAAGATTTTTACGCTGAGGGAATACGTAAGCTTGTGCACAGATGGGAAAGCTGTGTGACGCTGCTGGGAGACTACGTTGAAAAATAAAAATTAAAAAAAAAAGTAAACTTCCATCTGTATTAGAAAAATTCACCTAATGGTAATAAGTATATTGGATTGTATCTTGGATTGTACATTTAACAGCGTCTAACGTAAACTTTTATAATTAACTAAAAAACGAAAGATTTGCTTGCATACAGTACTGTGCAAAAGTATTAGGACAAGAACTATTATATCTTTTATGAGGCATATTGACAGAAAATAAACAATTTAATTAAAGTAATTTTATTTGATTTACTCAACAAATGGTTTCACAAAAATACTTGTTACAAAATAAATTTAATATTTAGTATAATAGCCTTTTGCTTTGAAATAATAAAATAATTGCTACAATTTACCAATGACACCTAATATATATATATATATAGTAGTGTGCAAATGTATTAGGACAAGAACTATTTTATCTTTTATGAGGCATCAAAATAAATTTTCAAATCTCCCCTTTTGCACACTACCGGTAGTGTGCAAAAGTATGAGGACAGGAGTGATTTTCTTAAAAACCTCACTGAAATTCAAATATAGGGTGAAAAGCCAAGTAAATTGCTAATAAATATTGATTATTTAAAACTAGGTGTAAAAGAAATGTATTAAAGAGAAGTTTTATTTAATTTTTCCTATTTTTTATTAAACAAGTTATTTTGAAACTACTCATTATTCTATTATCCTTGGATATGACTGACTTTTTCTTATTTGAGAACAAATACAAGCTGCTTGGCAGGAGATACCATTTGATACATTGAAGAAGCTTGTGATGTCAATGCCTGACAGAATGAAGGCTTTGATCAAATCAAAAGGCTATTCTTCTTCTTCTATGTGCCCTGTCCCTTCAGGACGTAGGCGATCATGGATCTCCACGTCTCCCTATCCCTTGTGGCTCTTAGTATGTTTGCTCCTGTTGCTCCTGGCAACCCCCGTTCCGTCATCCACCTGATCAGGCCCTGCAAATATGTTATCCGCTGCCTTCCTCTGTCTCTCCTTCCTTCTATCTGACCAGTCAGTATCAGGTTCTCCAGGCTTTCCTTCCTCATTGCATGTCCCAGGAACTTCAGTTGTCTCTTCCTGATGCTCAGCATCAATTTCCTTTTTGTTGCCATTCTTTCTAACACTTCGTCGTTGCTTGTATGCTCAGTCCACGATATCCGTAGCATCCTTCTGTAGAACCACATTTCGGCCGCTTCCAGTTTTGTCCTCATTTTCGATGATATTGTCCAGCATTCACAGCCGTACTGAAGAACTGACATCACGTAGCAGTCTAGCACTCTTTTCTTCGTTTCTATTGAGATCTTCCTGTGTGTTAGTATTTTGCTCATCTTCTGGAACGCGTCCTTTGCCATGCCAATTCGCCTTCGGTTAGTCTGTGTGTGTGCGTGACCGTTACCTATAGACTCCGAAACGGCTGAACCGATTTTCTTGAAAATTTGCACAGTTGTACTATAAGCGTCTGTGAGTATTCTCAGCTAGGTTTTGTGTCGAGGTACCCCTCGATAAATATAGAAAATCGATAATCGAAAAAATCGGGTTATAGAAGGAGTGGTTCGATTTTAATCAAATTTGACACACTCATAGACAAAGACATAAGATACGATATTCAGAAGTTTCAAGGTTGCAGTTCTTACAATAGTGCAGAAAATCGATAATATATATATATATATATATATATATATATATATATATATAAGGCAAAATGTTCGTGTGTGTGTGTCTGTTTATCTGCCTGTATGTCTGTATTTTTTTCAGCCCTTTTATTTTAGTTTTTGCTTCGGGTTTGGCTCTAAGTAGGTATAATTGCAGTTCTTAGTCTCAGCCATGATACTATTTACTCAGAGTACTTATTTAGCCTTCAAAATTCAGTTTACGAAGAAAAAAACTTATTTGATATCGATACCAGGAAATCAAAATTTGACTTACATCCATTCATTTTTCTTTCCGTCTACGGTTTCGCTTTAACTGGAAACATCTATTGCTTTTTAGTCTTTCGTGCCAACGTCCAAACAGTCTGAGCTCCAGGACCATGGATTAATTTTAAAGCTTTCATTACACCCGAGCAACGCCGGGCTATACTGCTAGTTAAATATTAAATTTATTTTGTAACAAGTATTTGTTTTTTGTTAAAGCATTGGTTGAGTAAATCAAATAAAATTACTTTAATTAAATTGTTTATTTTCTGTCAATATGCCTCATAAAAGATAAAATAGTTCTTGTCCTGATACTTTTGCACAGTACTCTCTCTCTCTCTCTCTCTCTATATATATATATATATATATATATATATATACTAGGTGCGATTGGTAAATTGTCGTAGTTATTTTATTATATCGAAGTAAAAGGCTATTGTACTAAATATTAAATTTATTTTGTAACAAGCATTTTTTTCTTGTTAAAGCATTTGTTGGGTAAATCAAATAAAATTACTTTAATTAAATTGTTTATTTTCTGTCAGTATGACTCATAAAAGATAAAATAGTTCTTGTCCTGATACTTTTGCACAGTACTGTATGTTTATAGCGACTGTTCTCCTTGTTTTCGTGAGATGAACTCGCCGTCAAAGTTTGTAAAAGGATTTTGATACACTCTGTAAATGTATCTAGTTTTTCCTTCATCGTGTTGTGAGGCCTATGTTAGATCAGTTGCCAGGCCCTTGTCATAGCTGTGAGGATTAGGTTAGGGGAGAGATCAGTTGATATTTGGAGGTGCAAAATGACCTGAGCCTTGCAGCTAATCTTTCCTCTGACCTTACTGTCACAGCTGTAACCAGGGGGGTCCGGCAACTGATCCCTCTTCTGATCTATCCCTCACAGCTCAAGCGGAGAAAACCTAAGGTGGTGAAGATGGAGGTTATTAGTTATGAACGAGCTGTAGAGGATATTTTATGACAACGACCGTTCGTATCACATATCGATACATTTTGCCCGATATTGGCCTTTTGTTAAAAGAAAATTCACAGATGCTCGGTGAATACAAATTAATTCTTTATATAACACAATAGCATAACACAGAAGGATACGGTTAAGAGTGAAGTTTCAAGAATTCAAGTCTAAAATTCCTGCGTTTATGAGAGAGAGAGAAAGAGAGAGAGAGAGAGAAAGAGAGAGAGAGAGAAAGAGAGAGAGAGAAACAGAGAGAGAGAGAGAGTGAGAGAGTGAGAGAGTGAGTATGTATGTAAACACTTGTGCAAATTAATTGAAACGACTGTTTTAGTTTCCTTTCTTTTCTCATATGGTCAGTTTTAGACCCACTGGAGTGACAGGGTGTAAGCGATTTCTTTTATCCCGCAGATTAAATCATTTGCAGTGGTATGCAGTAATATATATATATATATATATATATATATATATATATATATGATAAATAATATATATATATATATATATATATATATTTATATGATAAAGAATATATATATATATATCAGTATGCAGTGTGGGTATAGAAGAATCCAAAGATGTATTCTGTACATACAATGGTAAGATAACTATCTAAGAGAGCTCTAAATATATATATATATATGTATATAAATACATATAGAGCAAATATAAGAAAAATTAAGGCATACACCTTATTTCATGGTAAATCGGAAGTATAGGCCTATTTCAGGCGAACCATCATCAGCTTCCGTCTTTATTTTACAAAAGATTTTACACGAATGAATCCTTTATTTTACAAAGAATTTTACACGAATGATTCATTCGTGTAAAATCCTTTGTAAAATAAAGACGGAAGCTATATATAAATATATATATATATAAGTGAACATTGATGTCAGCACTCAAGGGCGACAGACTGTTTCATGCTAAGCGCAATCATCAGGCCACCATATATATATATATATAAATTATAATCATATCGCCCTAAGCAAGGCATTTTACTGCCACTGTTTTGCAAGGGGTTACATAGGAGGAAAGTTATTAGAAAGAGTGACAGGTTATAGGGGGTGTCAGGAAGTGGGTAAGAGAAAGATGAGAATACTGATGAGAGTGGAGTGGACGGAGAAAAGAGTATGAGAGAGACCATGCAGGTTAGTGAGATAAAAGATGACTATTGATTTTACATTTAAATTCTTGGAGATTGTAGCTGTCGGGGAAGCAAGGGAATTTCATGGGTGGGAAGTGCGAGAAAAGAAGCTGCTGAGTAGAATTTGCGTTTACATTTTATTAGTTTCACAGTAAAAATGTGGGACCTAGTTGCTAATCTTGTGGATCGAGTAAATTCATATATAGGGGGCACCAGGGAGCTAAGTTCATCGGAGCAGAAGCCGTGAAAGTATTTGTAGAAGAGACACAGGGAAGCCACATTGCGCCGGTGAGAAAGTGACTGTATCTGAGCTGCCAAGTCGGGGTCGATCACATTAAAGATTCTTCGATGGATTTTGCCAAGGACACCTAGATGGATAGCAGGAACACCCGACCAGATATGGTAGCAGTATTCAATGCACAGGCGGATGGTAAGAGAATGATTGCTGTGGCCATAAAGTGAGGGATCAGTTTATATATTGATTGTAATGTAGAATTGATCCCCCACTTTATATACACATTATAATAGTATAGATTTTTTTTTTATAATCATATCGCCCCAAGCTAAGTTTATCGGAGCAGATGCCGTGAAAGTATTTGTAGAAGAGACACAGGGAAGCCACATTGCGCCGGTGAGAAAGTGACTGTATTTGAGCTGCCAAAAGGGGTTCAATCACGTTACAGATTCTCCGTTGGATTTTGTCAAGGACCCTTATGTGGATACCAGCATTACCCGACCAAATACGGCAGCAGTATTCAATGCACAGGCGATGGTAGATTTATATATGTGCAGGATTGTTTCAGGCGGAAAAACAAAAAAATCTCCCTGGTCCTACACAGAGAACCGACTTTCTTAGCCGCGGATTTAGTTATGGATTCTATATAGTCATTCCACTTGAGGTCTGTTGTGAGAGTTAAACCGAGGAGGCGCAATGTTTTGCTTTCAGGGAGACTCTCCTGATCCTTGCTAATGGGAGGAGGGTAGGAGCGATTATCTGTGATGATTTTTTTTTTTAATCATTTCACCCCGAGCAAGGCGGAAACGCCACTGATGTGCAGTGGGTTACATAAATGTAAAAAGATTTATTAGAAAAGAGTGAGGAGTACAAACTAGTTAGAAAGGAACAATAGAAAGCAGGTGCGATGACAGATACATAGGTGGAGAGGAAGGGAAGGTTATACAGGAGTGGGGAGAGAGCTAGAGTCCAGTGGTTAGTCGATGAGTATTGACTTTGCAGATAGCAGCTTCGTTAAAATTCACGAGCCATTTCTTACTCCAGTCTGCCACTGATTGGAGGTCTTTTTCAAGCTCGGCAGCGAGGTTTGCTTTGTCAGCCTTGGTAGATTTTTGATCGCTGCGAGATTAAACCGTAGTGTCGTCAGCGTATATACCTACTTGGGATTTTATTACATCTGAGAGATCGTTAATATATATATATATCCTTGTGCAAATTATCTTTGCTTTGCTTTAGCATCCTTTCTTTCTCTATACAGTCATTGTTAGACACGCTGGAGTCACAGGGTGTAATCGATTTTTATTTTTTTTGCCATACGGTCAGTCACACTGGAGTCACAGGGTGTAATCGATTTTTATTTTTTTTGCCATACGGTCAGTCACACTGGAGTCACAGGGTGTAATCGATTTTTATTTTTTTTGCCATACGGTCAGTCACACTGGAGTCACAGGGTGTAATCGATTTTTATTTTTTTTTGCCATACGGTCAGTCACACTGGAGTCACAGGGTGTAATCGATTTTTATTTTTTTTGCCATACGGTCAGTCACACTGGAGTCACAGGGTGTAATCGATTTTTATTTTTTTTGCCATACGGTCAGTCACACTGGAGTCACGGGTAACAGGGTGTTGGCTAATCGATTTTTATTTTTTTTGCCATACGGTCAGTCACACTGGAGTCACAGGGTGTAATCGATTTTTATTTTTTTTGCCATACGGTCAGTCACACTGGAGTCACAGGGTGTAATCGATTTTTATTTTTTTTTGCCATACGGTCAGTCACACTGGAGTCACAGGGTGTAATCGATTTTTATTTTTTTTGCCATACGGTCAGTCACACTGGAGTCACAGGGTGTAATCGATTTTTATTTTTTTTGCCATACGGTCAGTCACACTGGAGTCACAGGGTGTAATCGATTTTTATTTTTTTCTCAGAATAGTTCATCTACAGTTATGTTTTAACTAAATATGTTCATTTTTATATACGTGTATCTATAGCGGTCTTCTTTCACCCCCATTTTTACCCCGGTGGGTACCACATTTGAATACATTTACCCTTGTGCAAATTAATTAAAACAAAACGAATAATATCTTCTTAGGATCTTTCACATTTTCCCTGATCACGTATACGTCGTCTCAGAGGTAGAATTTTTGACTGGTATCAATTCGGTCGGGTTTCAATCTTGGCTAATAACAATCGGATTTCTAACCGTACTGATGAGCTGTGATACAGCGAAACAGGACTATCTGCGGATGACTACGCTTTCGCACGCCGATTGAGCACTATGGAGAAATGGTAGACTTTAGAAACAATAGCTACTCACACATTTACACATCGTTCATTCAGTAATGAATTTCAACACTCTCGGCTACTGGCGTGTGTTTACATTGTATATAACACGCTAAAGTTCACCTTTCTCTACCGAGCGGTGGAATTGCCAACTGATGTCAGTTCAGTCAGGTTTCAGTCTTGGTTAGCAATCAGATGTTTAACCGTACTGATGAACTGTGATGCATCGAAACAGGACTGTCTGCTGATGGTTTTATATTTCGGAAAGTTCAAGAGATTAACGAAATGGAATTAACAACCGTCATATTTATTTGAACATTATTTTTAATCGATACTCGTTTTTGAGGAGAAATTCTGTTTTTAATTTTAACAGTCCCTCTCTCTCTCTCTCCACACACACACACACACACACACACACACACACACACACACACACACATATATATATATATATATATATATATATATATATATATATATACCAGTCTGATTATTTACGAGAAATTTTTGTTACGAAAATATGTCTTTCGGCAGAGCACAGATGGTTATTTACTAAAAATCGAAAGTTGTGTATATAAAGCTTGATTTAACTTCTATTAGACTGTGGTCGAGCTGTCTAAACGCGCTAAATCAGTTAGTGGCTTCTCCTATGTTTTTATGGGTTTCAGGTTCAAATCCTGCCAAATAACACACATAACCGTTGCATCTTGCTAGCTCAACAGCTAAGCCGTGAAACCAAGTTGACAATCTAGAAGCATGTTTCAATTTCCATAGTCGGAGCCACAGGGGGAAAAAAATGCAGAAATTCAACATCAGTAAGCAAAAGAGGAATGGCTTAACTAAAAATGCACAGGTCTTGAAAAACCACAAAACAACCTTGTGTTAGTTATGTAGACAAAGATAGAAATCGTAGAAGAGAAAGCTTGATCTTAGTTAAGATATCTAAAAAGTTTGATCTTAGTTAAGATATCTAAAAAGTTTGATCTTAGTTAAGATATCTAAAAAGTTTGATCTTAGTTAAGATATCTAAAAAGTTTGATCTTAGTTAAGATATCTAAAAAGTTTGATCTTAGTTAAGATATCTAAAAAGTTTGATCTTAGTTAAGATATCTAAAAAGTTTGATCTTAGTTAAGATATCTAAAAAGCAAAAACAGCACAGTTATGAGGGACAAATATCGAATCAGCATTTGCAAATGAGAGTTGCGATAAAAAGCACAAGAAATAAAAGAGATGTTTTACGTATTTTGGTTTCATTGCCTTACTTACGAAGGAAAATGTTAAGAAAATTACAAAAAAGTTCTAAATATATTATAGACTAGCAGTATAGCCCAGCATTGCTCGGGTGTAATGAAAGCTTTAAAACTAATCCATGGTCCTGGAGCTCAGACTCAGCCTAAAGAATATTTGAAATAATAAAATAATTGCGACAATTTACCAACGCACCTAATATATATATACATATATATATATACTAGCAGTATAGCCCGGTGTTGCTCGGGTGTAATGAAAGCTTTAAAACTAATCCATGGTCCTGGAGCTCAGACTCAGCCTAAAGAATATTTGAAATAATAAAATAATTGCGACAATTTACCAATCGCACCTAATATATATATATATATATATATATATATATATATATATATACTAGCAGTATAGCCCGGTGTTGCTCGGGTGTAATGAAAGCTTTAAAACTAATCCATGGCCCTGGAGCTCAGACTCAGCCTAAAGAATATTTGAAATAATAAAATAATTGCGACAATTTACCAATCGCACCTAATATATATATATATATATATATATATATATATATATATATGTATATATATATATATATATATATATATATATACTAGCAGTATAGCCCGGTGTTGCTCGAGTGTAATGAAAGCTTTAAAACTAATCCATGGTCCTGGAGCTCAGACTCAGCCTAAAGAATATTTGTGTGAAGTTTGGTGAGAATCGGATAAAAATTGTGGATTTGTATAAAGGACATACAGACAGATAAACAGACACACAAACAGACATCTTGCCTTTCATATATATATATTATCGATTTTCTGCACTATTGTAAGAACTACAACCTTTAAACTTCTGAATATCGTTTCTTATGTCTTTGTCTAAGAGTAGATTAAATTTGATTAAAATCGGACCACTCCTTCTATAACCCGATTTATTCGATTATCTATTTTCGATATTTATCGGGGGTACCTCGACACAAAACCTTGCTAAGAACACTCGCAGTGGCTTATAGTACAACTGTGTAAATTTTCAAGAAAATCGGTTCAGCCGTTTCGGAGTTTATAGGTAACGGACACATACAGAGACAAAGTTCCGTTTATAAATACGTTTAGTTGCTAATCTTATGTTCTGATAATGGCCGATTTCAGAAACAATTTTATTCTCGAAAATCTAACTAGAATTATTGAAATTAGTCAAAATACGAGCCTTCAGCTTCTATGCACCTCTACCGTCGATCGACGAGATTATTTATTGCTCGTGAATAAATAGTTATTGGCTGTGATGCAACAAAATATTTGAAAGCTGATTTCACCTCTGGTTTAGACCTAAAAGTTTTACCATTTAAAAATGTACTTAAGTGCTTAAAAAATGATAATCAGTGGGTAAAAGTTCAGGAGAATATGGAGGATTGGGTAAACTGTCGTATCCCAAGTCTGTGAGATTTTACAACGTCATTTTTAGAACACGTGTCCGCGTATTTTCGTAGAGCAGAATTGGAGTACATCGCTTCACCAATGCAGATATCATTTTATTTTGAGGGCGTCCATACATTTCAGCAAGTTGTTTTGCAGTAAAGCTCTGCATTAATTCCCTGATTGGTTTTCAGAAAACTGTAGTGAATTACACCAATTGCAGATCACCAAACAGTCACTATAATCTTTTGCTGATATAATCTTTTGCTGATGCAACTTTGGCTTCGGGAAATCTTTGGGGAAATCATCACGAACAAGCCATTGACCTGATCGTTTACGGTTATCCTAAAGAATCTACTTTTCGTCATTCGGTCAAAAAGTGATCACTGGTGTTACGCTGAAAGAGCATCAAGCACACTTCAATACGCCTAAGTTTTGATTTTTATTGAGATCATGAGGAACCCATTTATCAAGATTTTCCACCTTGCCAGTACGGCATGAGACTGTTGTAGTGCTGACACCAAGCGTCTGAGACATTTCTCTGACAATTTGAAGTGGGTTTTGCTCAACAGCTGCTCGCAGTTTTTCGTTTGAAAGACTGCATGACCGTCCTTCACCTTCTTCATCTTCAAGGTTCTCATCACCAGTACGGAATTTCTGGAACCACATTCGTACACTTGTGGATCCATCTTTTCATGCTCTGTTGATATTGGCAGAATATATATTATAATAAAATATATATTATAATCAATATATAAACTGATCCCTCATTTTATGGCCATGTAAGTTTCTATACATTTATATTGTAGATTTATGGGCTTGAGCTGGTGGATGGCAGAGCGAGGTTTTGGTGGTGTAACATGAGAAAGTGTGCTAAGATCCACCAGGGATAGAGAGATGTGGAAAGCCATGATCGCCTACGTCCTGTTAAGCACAGGGCACATAGAAGAAGTAGATTATTCGGTCAAGAAAGGGATTATTAGTGTTACGCAGAAAGAGCAATGAATACTCTTCAAATCGCCTAAGTTTTTGATTTTTATTGAGATCATGAGGAACCCATTTATCGAGATTTTTCAACTTGCTATTACTCTGCAAACGCGTGAGACTGTTGTAGTGCTGACACTAAGAGTCTGAGACATTTCTCTGGCACTTTGACGTGGGTTTTGCTCAACTGCTGCTTGCAATTGTTCGTTTGAAAGCCTGCAAGAACGTCCTCCACAGTATAATAGAAGTTAAATCAAGCCTTATATACACAACTTTCGATTTTTCGTAAATAACCATCTGTGCTCTTTTTTTTAATAGGCTCTTATCACCAGTACGAAATTTCTGGAACCACTTACGGACTGTCTAATCAATTGCGAATCCATCACTCCGTGCTCTGTTGATATTAGCAGAAGTTTAGAAGGCACTGTGCCCAAGATTGAACTCATGCAAGAAAGTAAACAAAGATCTTGTTTCTCATGTTCATAATTAAGGGCTTCTATGCTTCAAGACTATTTCTGTCTGAAAATAAGTTAAAAATTATTAAAGAGCAAACATGAATTATTAGCAGAGGTTGGGGAGGCACTGTGCCCTATTTTGAACTCATGCAAAAAATGTAAACGAAGATCATATATTGTCATGTTCATAATTAAGGCCTTCTATGCTTCAGGAATATTTAAGTCTGAAAATAAGTTTAAAAATTATTAAAGAGAACACATTAATTATTACATATACCAAATTTCACCTAATATATATCGTGAATACTATGTTAAAACGGCTTTTCAAAGTACAACACTTTGAGTGACCATTATTTTTGTCGCAAGCTAATATATACCGTGAATGCTAGGTTAAAACGGCTTTTCAAAGTACAACACTTTGAGTGACCATTATTTTTGTCGCAAGCTAATATATCCTGTGAATGCTATGTTAAAACGGCTTTTCAAAGTACAACACTTTGAGTGACCATTATTTTTGTCGCAAGCTAATATATCCCGTGAATGCTATGTTAAAACTGCTTTTCAAAATATAATATTTTATCCCGTGAATGCTATGTTAAAATGGCTTTTCAAAATACAACACTTTGAGTGACCATTATTTTTGTCGCAAGCTAATATATCCTGTGAATGCGATGTTAAAACGGCTTTTCAAAATACAACACTTTGAGTGACCATTATTTTTTTCGCAAGCTAATATATCCCGTGAATGCTATGTTAAAACGGCTTTTCAAAATACAACACTTTGAGTGACCATCATTTTTGTCGCAAGCTAACATATCCTGTGAATGCTATGTTAAAACGGCTTTTCAAAATACAACACTTTGAGTGACCATTATTTTTGTCGCAAGCTAATATATCCTGTGAATGCTATGTTAAAACGGCTTTTCAAAATACAACACTTTGAGTGACCATTATTTTTGTCGCAAGCTAATATATCCCGTGAATGCTATGTTAAAACGGCTTTTCAAAATACAACACTTTGAGTGACCATTATTTTTGTCGCAAGCTAATATATCCCGTGAATGCTATGTTAAAACGGCTTTTCAAAATACAACACTTTGAGTGACCATTATTTTTGTCGCAAGCTAATATATCCTGTGAATGCTATGTTAAAACGGCTTTTCAAAATACAACACTTTGAGTGACCATTATTTTTGTCGCAAGCTAATATATATCGTGAATGCTATGTTAAAACGGCTTTTCAAAATACAACACTTTGAGCAGTCACTATTTTTTTATCATCAACCTAATATTATAATTATCTCGAATTCTCCGATAATCTTCTTGGTGTTGATATTAAATTCATTAAGGAAGGCACCGTATTTTTTTCTTTTAATTTCTCATCTTTAACTTTTAATATCATCCGAAGTCATCTTCAGGGCTGGATTGATAAAACAAAATCTTAATGTAAGTAATACTTATTTTTTTTTTTTGTAAATGTGCCTGAAAACGCTCTGTTATAATGTATATAAATAAAAATGTATATGGCTCTGTTTGTGTATGTCTCCATTCAAACGAACCTTACTCCTCTGAAACCCTTGGTCCGATTTCAACGAAAATTTGGTCACGTATCGATCATGACACGAACCTTTGATGTCCGCACAAAAATTTCGAATCGATTTACAGAAATCACCGAAACGTTTAGAATTTACGAACTTTTCTCCGAGACGCCTAATGCGAATTCAACTAAAATCGGGTAACTTGTAGATCAAAGTCGGTTACTTTGATGTACACAAACATTTTTCGATTCAATGTACAGGGTTTGTCAAAATTCAACGACAAATATAATTTCCGGTGGTCTTTCATTAAGACACTTCACTTACACTCAACCAAAATCGAGTCTCTGATAAATCAAGATCTGATGCCTTGATATGCAAACAAAATTTCAATTGACACACAAAGTGCGGCAAAAATTAATAGAAAATGTTGCTTTTTGCGATCGTGAATTTCTTCGAAACGCTTAGTTGTATTCCAACAAAAATCGGGTCTTTTTTGTAACTCTAATCTTAATGCCATAATAATTTCACGTTTTCTACAAGGTGTCAACCCCGCCGACGTTGCAGGGGCAATGCATTAATTTCCATCGCATTACATTGCAGGCCCCCGTAACATCGGCCACCGCTCTTCCCGTTTATTGGCAAAATTGATCAAACATGAATCCCGTTTTACAAATACAACAAAAACCAATACTTTACAAATACAACAAAAACCAATACTTATGCATCACGGCAACCTAATACTGGAACGTTTTGAATAAGCACTTGACCTTACCATTTCCACGCCGGTTTATACAGCTCGTAATTTAAAAAAATTGTTAGGGTTCTGAGGATTTTTATCTAAGGGAAGTAATTTAAATTTATATAATTGTAACTTTTTATAAAATTATTATGTTTATACACAGACAAAAAATCTCAAAATACATTTAAAAATAATAATGGTCCTTGAGTCATTGAGCTTTTCCATTTATCTATCTAAACTTTTTTATAAATGGAACTTTGTGTGTGTGTGTATGTATGTGTGTGTGTGTGTGTGTGTGTGTGTGTGTGTGTGTGTGAGTCTGTGTGTGTATTCGTTACCTATAGACTCCGAAACGGCTGAACTGATTTCCTTGAAAATTTACACAGTTGTACTATAAGCGTCTGCGAGTGTTCTCAGCTAGGTTTTGTGTCGAGGTACACCCGATAAATATCGAAAATCGATAATCGAAAAAATCGTGTTATAGAAGGAGTGGTCCGATTTTAATAAAATTTGATCCACTCATAGACAAAGACATAAGAAACGATATTCAGAAATTTCAAGGTTGCAGTTCTTACAATAGTGCAGAAAATCGATGATATATATATATATATATATATATAAAAGGCAAGATGTTTGTGTGTGTGTGTCTGTTTATCTGTCTGTTTTTCCTTTATACAAATCTACAATTTTTATCCGATTCTCACCAAACTTCACACAAATATTCTTAAGGCTGAGTCTGAGCTCCAGGACCATGAATTAGTTCTAAAGCTTTCATTACACCCGAGCAATGCCGGGCTATACTGCTAGTTTTTCATAAAGATTAAATTATGGAGTGAATATATATATTTTTTTTTACACACAGATTTGCTTTAAAAAGTTTTATTTAACCCAAATTCCTCGGCTTCTATAAAGAATAATAATAAAAAAATAAAACGAAAAATCTGATCTTTTCTGTTAATGACTCTCAAATATTTGGACGATAAAATTTTAAAATTATTACGTTTTGAGGATTTTTCATGATGTATTATTCTTTTTAGCGAATTTTTGGAGGCACGTAATTTTTGGAGGTACCTAATTTTTTGGGGATGTGCGTTGTGGTGCGGTAGATATCGGCTCGGAACGAGAAATCGGGGAGCCAAGGTCGAATTCCAGTGGAATTCCTTGCGTTCACTTATGCGCAAATACGCCTGGGAAAAGTATTAATCCGTCACTTCCCTCAAGTTATGGGATAAATAACAGGACAGATTGGGTTCTACAGCCTTTGATGGCAACCAATCTACCGCAGAAAGCAATGAAAAACTACTGCGGGATAATCTTCTGCCCAGTCAGTCATGTCTCGAAAGAGACATGGTCGCCCAAGCGGGTATCACGTATGGCACTTAACTAATTTTTGGAGGTGCCTAATTTTGGAGGTTTTTAATTTTATGATAATGAAGTTTTTAGAACTTAACAGAAACCTTCCTTCCTTCCTTCCTTCCTTCCTTCCTTCCTTCCTTCCTTCTCCATATCTCCTTTTTCTCTTCCTCTCCTCTTTTCATCTGATTCCTTCCTTCCTTCCTTCCTTCCTTCCTTCCTTCCTTCCTTCCTTCCTTCTCCATATCTCCTTTTTCTCTTCCTCTCCTCTTTTCATCTGATTCCTTCCTTCCTTCCTTCCTTCCTTCCTTCCTTCCTTCCTTCCTTCCTTCCTTCCTTCGTATTCTGACTTTCTCTCTTAATTCCATTTTCATCATTTTTTTCTTTTTCGTTCTTTTCATTTTCTCACAACTTCTTTTCATTCCTTCATTCGTTTATCTTTTATTGTGTTCTTCTTCCCCTTATAAAATTCTTCTTTCTTTCCTTTCATCTATTCGTCTTTTTTTTCTTCTCCTTTCTTCTACCCATTTATATTCTTTTTCTTTTTTTCTCCCTTGTTTTCTTCTTCCTTTTTCGTTTTCTTTCTCCCCCTTCCATTCTTTCTTCAAGTTTGTGGGGCGGGGGGAAAGAAAGAAAAAAAATTAATAAACAAGTGAAATCAAAATAATTCTCTTACTTTTATCTCCGTTCTTCTCAAGGTCGAGGGTGTCAAGGTCATCTCCAGACCCGGAATGAATGACGTCATCCGTTTCATCCGAGTCAACCTCGATGGTAGTCTTGGGTCTTTGCAGGGGCATCGAGTCGTGGGTGTCACCGATCTCCGATTCTTTTGATCCATCCACCACCTCGTGAAGCACCTGACTTGGAGAAGCATCGAGATCAATAAAATCTTCACTGGCGCTAGAACTTCCTTTATCGTCTGCAGAGAGAAAAAAAGAAAGCAGTTTAAATATTAAATATTACAATGTAGAAATAATGCTAAAAGGTTTATATTCAGACATTTAACTAATTTATAAATGGAACTTTGTCTGTGTGTGTGTGTGTGTCTGTGTGTGTGTGTGTCCGTTACCTATAGACTCCGAAACGGCTGAACCGATTTTCTTGAAAATTTTACACAGTTGTACTATAAGCATCTGCGAGTGTTCTTAACTAGGTTTTGTGTCGAGGTACCCCCGATAAATGTCGAAAATCGAAAAAATCAGGTTCTAAAAGGAGTGGTCCGATTTTAATCAAATTTCATACACTCATAGACAAAGACATAAAAAACGATATTCAGAAATTTCAAGTTTGCAGTTCTTACAATAGTGCAGAAAATCGATAATATATACCGGGTCTGATCAAAATCAGTTTTTCAGCCCTTTTATTTTAGTTTTTGCTTCGGGTTTGGCTCTAAATAGGTATAATTGTAGTTCTTAATCTCAGCCATGATACCATTTACTCAGAGGACTTATTTAGCCTTCAAAATTCAGTTTACGACGAAAAAACTTCTTTGATATCGATACCAGGAAATCAAAATTTGACTTACATTCATTCATTTTTCTTTCAATCTACGGTTTCGCTTTAACTAGAAAAAATTATTGATTTTTAGTCTTTCGAACCAACGTCCAAAGAGTCTGAGCTCCAGAACCATGGATTAGTTTTAAAGCTTTCATTACACCCGAACAATACTGCTAGTCTTTATATAAGCAAACAGATTGAATCAAGGCTGGCCTAATAATAATATTAACAGCTAGAAAGAGGATTCAAAGACCGTAAACCTTAGCGAAGATAATACCGGCATCATCATTTAGAAACAGGTAAAAGACAAGGATGTGTCATTTCACTGGATGTGTTCAACTTGTACAGCGAGACTATTAGCAGTCATGTTATCGGCGGCCACAATCTGAACATAAGGTACGCAGATGTTACAGTGCTGATAGCAGACGCAGAAAGGAAACTACAAGACCTCTTACAGAACGTAGCTGAAGAGAGTGACAAAAAGGACTACAAATAAACTACAAGAAAACCGAATGCATTGTCATCAGCGAAAAGAGCAGCCCAAATTCTAAATACAGGTCGGTGATACTAAAATCAAGCAGGTACAAAAATTTGAATACCTGGAAAGTGTTCTAACAGAAGATAGAAATTGCAACACAGTGCGAAGGACGCATTCCAGAAGTTGAGTAGAATAATAAGAAACAGGAAATTTTCGCTCGAAACAAAGAAGAGAGTATTGGATTGCTATGTGATATCAGTTCTTCCATATGGCAATGAATGTTGGACAATCTCATCAAAGATGGAGGAAAAACTTGAAGCAATTGAAATGTGGTTCTACAGAAGGATACTGCGGATATCATGGATCGATCATATGAGGAATGATGAGGAAAGGATGGAAACGAAAAGCAAATTAATTTTGAGCATCAGGATGAGACAGCTAAAGTTCCTGGGACATGCAATGAGGAAAGAGGGCTTGGAGAACCTGTTACTAACAGGCCAGATAGAGGGAAAAGAGACAGTGGAAAGCAGCGGATAACATATTTGAAGGGCCTGAGCAGATGACAGAACGGGGATTGCGTCTTGTAACAGAAGAAAGCGTGCTAAGAGCCACTAAGGGTAGGAAGTCATGGAAAGCCAAGATCGCCTACGTCCTGAAAAGACAAGACACATAGAAGAAGATGAAGATTATTAAAATTAGAATGAACTTGACTGCTCTCAAGAGTAAAAATTCATAAAATGGACTCGACCACTGCCAAATTTAAATGCACACTTAAAATAAAACAAGGGAAAAAACTCAGTATTTAAAAAAAATCTAGGGGAGGTAATTCAGTATTTGGCATTTGAGAGAAAAAATAATGCAATCATTGATATTTTTTATTATTATAACAATATATATATATTTTTAATCATATCACCCCAAGCAAGGCGGTAACGCCACTGATGTGCAGGGGGCTATATAAGAGTGAGAAGATTAGAAAAGAGAAAACCGGAAACCGTATCCTAAACAGGAAACAAGGGATGAGCCTCTTCACCTGTTCAATAGATGTGGGTGGAGTGTGAACCGGGCGATATTTTGTTAATATCGATTCGAGTAAGGACTTTTTAAGGAAGGCCTAGAGAGTTTTATACCCACAACGCTAATAGAAGGAAATATAGCCAGGGGAAAGAAGCGTGAGACATACTTGATAGGCCTGAGCAAATGGATGGCGGAGCGAGGTTTGATGGAGATACCAAGACGAAAAATACTGAGAGCTACAAGAGACAGAGTCAAATAGAAAACCATGATCGCCTACGTCTTGAAGGGCACGTCATGTGCTTATTCAATCCCCACGCTTTTCCTTATCTACATTAACGATCTTCCCGATGTAGTAAGATCCGAAGTAGGCATATACGCTGACGATACTACGGTTTACTGTCACCTCGATCAAAATCTGCCGAGGCTGACAAAGCAAACCTCACTGCCGAGCTTGAAAAGGACCTCCAATCTGTGGTAGATTGGGGTAAGAAATGGCTCGTGAATTTTAATACTTCCAAAACGAAGCTGCCATCTGTTAACCATCACAGACAATCGCTTCTACCCTCCCCCATTAGCATGGATCAGGTTAGTCTCCCTGAAAATAAAACATTCAGGGTAACTCTCACAACAGATCTCAAGTGGAATGACTATATAGAATCCATAGCTAAATCCGCTGCTAAGAAGGTCGGTTCTCTGTGGAGGGCCAGGAAGTTTTTCCCGTCTGAAACAATCCTGCACATATACAAATCTACCATCCGCCCGTGCATTGAATACTGCTGCCATATCTGTTCGGGTTCCCCTGCTATCCACCTAGGGGTCCTTGACAAAATCCAACGGAGAATCTGAAATGTGATAGATCCCGACTTGGCAGCTCGGATACAGTCGCATTCTCACCGGCGCAATGTGGCTTCCCTGTGTCTCTTCTACAAATACTTTAACGGCTTCTGCTCTGATGAACTTAGCTTGGGGCGATATGATTATAAAAAAGATTCTATACTATTATAATGTGGATATAAAGTGGGGGATCAATTCTACATTACAATCAATACATAAACAGATCCCTCATTTTATGGCCACATTCATTCTTTTCTTACCATCCGCCCATGTATTGAATACTGCTGTGATATCTGGTCGGGTGCTCCTGCTATCCATCTAGGGTTTCCTTGACAAAATCCAACGGAGAATCTGTAATGAGATCGATCCCGATTTGGCAGCTTGGATACAGTCACTTTCTCACCGGCGCAATGTGGCTTCCCTGTGTGTCTTCTACAAATACTTTCACGGCTTCTGCTCCGATGAACTTAGCTCCTTGGAGCCCCCTGTGTATGAATTTACTTGAGTCATAAGATTAGCAACTAGGTCCGACCCTCTTGCTGCGAAACCAATAAAATGTAAACGCAAATTCTACTCCAACAGCTTCTTTTCTCGCACTTCCCGCTTGTGAAATTCCCTTCCATTTACTTGCTCCCTCGACAGATACAATCTCCAAGAATTTAAATGCAAAGTCAATAGTCATCTCTTATCTCACTAACCTGCATCCTCTCTCTCATGCTCCTTTCTCCGTCCACTCCACTCTCATCAGTATTCTCATCCTTTTTTTACCCACTTCCTGACACCCCCTATAACCTGTCGCTTTTTCTCATAACTTTCCTCCTATGTAAGCCCCTGCACAACAGTGGCAGTAAAATGCCTTGCTTGGGGTGATATGATTATAAAAAAGATCTATCTATCTATCTATCTATCTATCTATCTATCTATCTATCTATCTATCTTTAAATGTAAAGTCAATAGTCATCTCCTATCTCACTAAATTGCATCCACTCTCTCATGCTCCTTTCTCTGTCTAATCCACTCTCATCAGTATTCTCCCCCTTCTCTTACCCACTTCCTGACACTTCTCACCCTTCTCTTACACTACTTCCTGACGTCTACTTGCTCCCTCGACAGATACAATCTCCAAGAATTTAAATGCAAAGTCAATTGTCATCTCTTATTTCACTAACCTGCATCCCCTCTCTCATGCTCCTTTCTCCGTCCACTTCACTCTCATCAGTATTCTCATCTTTCTCTTACCCACTTCCTGACATCCCCTACAACCTGTCACTCTTATAACTTTCCTCCTATGTAACCCCCTGCAAAACAGTGGCAGTAAAATGCCTTGCTTGGGGCTATACGATTATAAAGAAAAATTAACATATATCAGAAAATTAACATAAGAAAAACGTCAGGATAACGCAGTGAATTATTCGATATATGAAAATATATTTCTTTTCCTATAAAAGTAACAGAAATGAACTGCGAGACATTACAATTATGAATCGCAAAAGGTGAATCATGAGGATTCTATGAATTCTTCTATTATAAATATTGTAGCAGAGTGTTTCGTTTTGATTTTCAATTCATTCGTTCATAGAAAGACAACAGCGGAATGAGATCTGCAATAAAAAAAAAAAAAAATAAAGATGGCCGGGTACAAGTCCTTGTGAATTCTTAATTAAAAAACGCCATATTTGTTTCGAAAAGGCAGCGATTTCTGTCGCTGGCTGATCGAAGGCGGAGACGTTTTTAGAGATCATGGCGCAGGAAGGTAGGCGTGAGCGGTAGATGACGTTCGTTGTCTCCATGGCAACCAAGAATAACGATATTGGCTTGATTTCTTCTTCATCTTTAACCGCAGTGATTGCGCTGTTGTTCTACTTGACCTATCCAATATATATATATATAATGTTTCATATATACATTTGATATTGATAGATACCAATACACAAGGTATTCGGGTTTTATGGCCATATCACTTTGAAATACCTGTTCACATACGTTCATCAAACTAAGAGTCTATGGGTTAATTAGCAGGATTTATGCCAATAAATCATTATTATTACCCCCCCCCCCCCGCATATATATATATTCGCCGACTGACTCCATTTCGGTCGGGTTTCAATCCTGGGTAAAAAACAATCGGAGTCTAACCGTACTGATGAGCTTTGATACGGCGAGACAGATCTGTCTGTGGATGACAATATATATATATATATTGCAAACATTATGCCTGCTTTTTTTAAATTAAATCCGTTCATACTCACGGATAATCTTTCGCGTATTACAATTGAAAGTTGTCAGAAATGAGCCGTAACGTTCACAGATGTCATTATCATTCATTTCTCAAGGTACCCACGTACTTTCAACCTCTTTCCGAGATCATCTTCAGGGCTATGAGTCAGTTTTGCGGTTAGATTTGTTACCATAACTCGCACCCTAAAGAAGATCTTGGAAAGAGGTTGAAAGTACGTGGGTACCTTGAGAAATGAATGATAATGACATCTGTCAACGTTACATCTATCTATCTATCTATCTATCTATCTATCTATCTATCTATCTATCTATCTATCTATCTAGTCTGCACACATCTATCTATCTATCTATCTATCTATCTATCTATCTATCTATCTATCTATCTATCTATACCAGTCTTTTCTATATCTATCTATCTATCTATCTATCTATCTATCTATCTATCTATACCTAGTCTTTTCATATCTATCTATCTATCTATCTATCTATCTATCTATCTATCTATCTATCTATCTATCTATCTATACCAGTCTTTTCATATCTATCTATCTATCTATCTATCTATCTATCTATCTATCTATCTATCCCAGTCTGCACATATCTATCCCAGTCTGCACACATCTATCTATCTATCTATCTATCTATCTATCTATCTATCTATCTATCTATCTATCTATCTATCTATCTATACCAGTCTTTTCATATCTATCTATCTATCTATCTATCTATCTATCTATCTATCTATCTATCTATCTATCTATCCCAGTCAGCACATATCTATCCCAGTCTGCACACATCTATCTATCTATCTATCTATCTATCTATCTATCTATCTATCTATCTATCTATCTATCTATCCCAGTCTTTTCATATCTATCTATCTATCTATCTATCTATCTATCTATCTATCTATCTATCTATCTATCTATCCCAGTCTGCACATATCTATCCCAGTCTGCACACATCTATCTATCTATCTATCTATCTATCTATCTATCTATCTATCTATCTATCTATCTATCTATCTATCCCAGTCTGCACACATCTATCCCAGTCTGCACACATCTATCTATCTATCTATCTATCTATCTATCTATCTATCTATCTATCTATCTATCTACACGCATATGTGTACGTGTGTGTGTGTGTTTGTCTGTGTGTGCGTGAATATGCGCGCACTCACATCTATAAAGAATATATATATATATATATATATATATATATATATATATGTTTTTTTTTAATCATTTCACACCGAGCAAGGCAGAAACGCCACTGATGTGCAGGGGGTTACATAACTGTAAAAAGATTAATTAGAAAAGAGTGAAGAGTACAAAACTAGTTAGAAAGGAGCAATAGAAAGCTGAGAAAGCAGGTGCGATGACAGATCCATAGGTGGAGAGAAAGGGAAGGTTATACGGGAGTGGGGAGAGAGCTAGAGTCCAGTGGTTAATAGATGAGTATTGACATTGCATTTAAATTTCTGGAGGTTGTAGCCGTCAGGAAAGCAAGAATATGGGAGCGAGTTCCACAGGCGGGAATTACGAGAGAAGAAGCTGCAGGAGTAGAATTGTCGTCTTTTTTATTTTTTTTATTTTTTACTATAAAAGGTCATTTTGCTTTAAAAATGTATTACTACTGCTACTCGGTTTTTCTTCCCTGTCTTACCCGTGTCCGAGGGTTGGAATTCTGCCATGCCGTCCAGGTTTGATGTTCATTCGCCACCACCCCCGATCCATTGCTTGCTCAGGATATATGAAAGTGAACACTGAGGATAACACCAACACCGATCTGTTTCATTTATATACGCAATCTTTAAGCCTTTTTGCATTCAAGCATAAAACAGACTATTGCCACTCGCTGTTGATCTCAGTGTCCATTTTTGGTTTACATATGCTCTATCTTTATGTATATTTTACCTCAAACGTTATTGTAGGGGACACTTCGTATTTGAAATAGACGTGCTGTTTTCTATATGACATACTTGAGGGACTTGAGTAGATGGCTGGTGAGGTGGGGTTTGAGTGGGATAACAGGAAAAGGGGTGTTAAGAGTTACAAATAATAGGAAGATGTGGAGGGCCATGATTACCTACATCCTGAAGGGAGACGGCACATAGAAGAAGAAGAAGAAGAAGAAGAAGAAGAAGAAGAAGAAGAAGAAGAAGAAGGAGAAGATATTATCCCTGTCGGCTTTTCGTGAAATCACAGTAAAGAAAAATGTTTTCTCCGTCAAGAATAAAAACTGCTTTTTCCTTTGCAGAGGTAGCCATCAATATATATATATATACTACCTGTCATAATTATTAGGCCATCCCAGTGTTTAAAAAAAAAATGATGTATTTCATGTAGTATTTTACTATTTATTGCCAAGTGAATAATTGTAAATGAAAATAGAATGGTTCTTTTGTTAATACTGCACAATAACATATGCATTAAATGAATTTATAAATATTTAATAATTACCTATATTGCAGTTTCATCAATGAAAGAATGAAGAAAATTTTGGGTGATTCGGACAGGTTCATTTTGTAAAATTTTGCAAAGTAATAATAACAGAAGAAACATCTTATTTTCTCTTAGAATTATCCACTTGGCAATAAATACTAAAAATAGTATGAAATACATAATTTCTTTAAAAAGTTGAGGTGGCCTAATAATCATGGCCGGTAGTACATATCTATCTATCTATCTATATTTATATACGATAGTCATCCGCAGACAGATCTGTTTCGCTGTATTACAGCTCATCAGTACGGCTTAGACACCGGTCGCTTGCCTAACCCAGGATTGAAACCCAACCGAATTGGCGTCAGTCGGCGATTCTACCCCTAGGCCACGAGCGGCCAGTAGAAGAAGGTAGGCTTTTTAGCGCGTATAAACACGCCCAATAGCTAGGTGCTCCAATTCATTATCGAATGAGCGGTGCGTAAATGCCGGAGTAGCTACTGTTTACAAAGTCTACACTCTTCCAGAGTGCTCAATCAGAGTGTGAGAGCGTATATATATATATATATATATATATATATATATATATATATATATATATATATATATATAGTATGACAATGAAGTAGACACCTCCACGCAATTGCCGAAAAAAACAAAAAAACAAAAAAAAAACAGCATAGCATTATGCTAAAAGTTTTATCATCAAAATGCTGGTATTAAGAGGAAACGTCAAATATTGTTTTCATTATTAAAAAAAAAAATTAATACCTTTTAACACTTTAAAAATTTCTGTTAAATTTTCTTTTTTTTTCCGTCAGCGATTCACAAATATAGACAGATCCTGAAGAAGGCCGCAGAGTACAACGGCCAAAACACCGTGAATATGACAATAAAGGTGCAGACAACAGCCTGAATGATGTCAAAAATGGAAATAGTTACTCGAATTTCAGATTAACGTCCTGGTTTTGTAGCGGTGCTGGGTAAAATTATTCCTAGAGCAGGAATATTCCGGGTTAAATCGGTTATAACGGAACCATACACAAAGGTATTTGAAAGGATTAGTATTTATTAATTACACTTACTGACATTTTAAGATGACCGCTTGCATGATGGAAAGGAGATACTAGTTTTCACTTGATGTAGTGGCGATAATCAGTGAGAATTGAACTCGCCACTGCAGCAGTCGTCTATTTGACTACATTATTAAATATTTCTTCCCAAGCAATCATTTTCTTTTCGTCCTCCTCTCCCTAATATTCTTTATACAGTGGAACCTCTACTTACGAAAGGCTATACATACGAAATTTTCAGGTTACGAAACGCCTATTCGGAAAAATATTGCCTCTTGTTACGAAATAAATTTCAGGATACGAAAGGCGAAAATTTCAAAATACGCGCTGCTACTCGCAACTTCCAGAGTCCACCTCATTTCCTCCTCGTCTCTCACTCACAGTTGTCTTCGCATAGTCACCCGACCCCAAAGGTAAATGTATTTTTATTCTTTACTCTATTCTTTGTTCTTTATTCTTTACATTATGTACAAATCTCATTTTTATGTTTATTTTGCAGTAATCCAATTCTAACATGGATTTGTTACAGGTTTTGATGCATTTTTATAATTTATGAAAAAAATTATGTCCGAATTTTGGGGAGCTTGTAACCGATTAGGGCATTTATTGGGTCAAAAGCTTCTCTACTTACGAAATTTTTACGTTACGAAACGACTTCCAGAACGAATTACTTTCGTAAGTAGAGGTCGCACTGTATTTCTTCCAATTTTTTTCATTTTTTTCATCTCTTTTTTCTTTTGTCCATTTTTACATTTGCCTCTTCTTTTCTCATCAGTTTCGCCTTCAATTTTTCTTCTGCTTCTTTCATTTAATCTCCACCATATTTCTTCGACATTTTCTCGTCTGCTTATCTCTGAAGTACGTCACCTTTATTCCACCATCTTATTTTTTTATCAGCACACACACACACACACACACACACACACACACACACACACACACACACACACACACACACACACACACACATAATAAACACACAAACACACACAAATACACACACAAACACACACAAACACACACACACGCACACGAACAAAGACAAACACACACACGAACATACACACACACAAACACATACACAAACACATGCACACCCGAACACACACACAAACACACACAAACACACACGCGAACACACACACACACGAACACACACACAAACACACACAAACACACACAAGCAAACACACACACGCGAACACACACGAACACACACACAAGCAAACACACACACGCGAACACACACGAACACACACACACACACAAACACACACAAACACACACACACAAACTCACACACAAACACACAAACACACGCAAACACACAATCACACACACAAACACACAAACACACAAACACACGCACAGCCACACAAACGCACACACACAAACACACACACACACACACAAACACACGCACAACCACACAAACGCACACACGCAAACACACACACACACACAAACACACATACACACACAGAGACACACGTTTTTATTGTTTTACATTTATTGCTAATTCAACACTTCTAATAGTTGATACGATATTGCCGCTAGTCATGTCACGCAGATAAAGCATAAACAATACTTTCATAAGGTTCTAGAAATCTGATCATTGACGAGACATCCGTTGGCGTGCTTATATCTTTGATAGTCAACCAAAACGAGAGATAATGGTGAGAGTTTCTCTGATGAAACTATTCATTACAAGACCATTCAAAATTATTCGAAGAGGAACTGATTTTTCATGTTGCTTTAGTAGATACTATAACGCTTCAGCCGATTCATTCTACAGCCTACTTTAATTCTTATAGAAGAGAACTATAAGTTCGCGGCCCATTCATTGTACGTCCTGCTTTACGGGTACAATACGTAACGAAAGCATATTTTAACATTTTGACTACAGTATAATTCCAATAATTGTTTGGATAGCTGAATTCAAATTCTTTTTTGCTTTTTTCAAATTATAAAGTTTCAGCCGATTCCTTATATAACCTTCTTCATGTTTATGATCGGACGGAAGACTCACTTTATAATTTTGCTTAGAGTCAGTATAATCCAGTAAATTGTTTAGATTACTAAACTAATTTCTTGTGTTACATTTTGGATAATATAATATTTCAGCCGATACATTCTACAGACTTCTTCGCATGTACAATCGATTAGAAAACACATTTTATAACTCTGAGAACAGTCAGTGTAATCCTCGGAAGATTTGGGATTCCAGAACTGGTATCTTGTTTTGCTTTTGCTGATAATATAAGGTTTCGGCTAATTAATTCTACAGCCTTCTTTTAAACAGTTTTCTCCAATTACACGAGGCTGAAATTTTCCTGCTAATTAAAATGTCTGTTGAAACGTCAACCTCTGCTTCTTTTACCTTCAGTTTAGACTATGATTATCTAATTTTCTAAGCTCTTTTCCCCCATAATGCATCCAGTAAGTTTTAACTATCTTTTTTGTTGGTTGTTTTGTTTTTATGGCATATCAACCTCGGCGGGTCATTTATTGCCAACTAAATTTTTATTTATTTATTGCTGGTAATACCTTTTTCTTTCCAAAATTTATTGTTTTTTTATATAAGTTTTTGTGTCTAGTAATACTTTTTTCTTTTCGAGTATCAAGAATCATTGGGACTTGTTTTTAAGAGCAGAGTCCCTAACTCATACCCTTGTTATTTAACCCATAACTGGAGGAAAGGGACGGATTAATACCTTTCCCAAGGGTACTAGTGTTTAAGTGAATGCAGGGTATTCAACTGGAATTCGAACTCGGTTCACCGATTTCTCTTTCCGAGCCGATATCCACTGCACCACAACACACATCCGTCATTAAACGCTTACAGCACCTGGTATTCCCAAGCTGTCACCCATCTAAGTACTGACCAGGTTCAACGTTGCTTAACTTCGGTGATCGAGCGGGAACCGGTATATTCAACCTGATATGGCCGTAAGCACGTACACCCGTCACTATACGCTTACAGCATCTGGTATTCCCAAGCGGTTACCCATCTAAGTACCGCCCAGGCTCAACGTTGCTTAACTTCGGTGATCGAGCGAAAACTGGTGTATTCAACGTGATATGGCGGTAAGCCTGTAACTATCTCATTCAAATGTTAAGTGTTACATGATTAGTCAATGGAATTTTTTTAATCATTTCACCACAAGTATGGTGGATCTGTCACAAGTGCACAGGGGATTACAATGAGAGAGAGAAAAAAACGGAGTATAGGGAATGTCGAAGAAAAGATTAATGATGGATGGTATTAAAACAGAAAGAAGATGGCAATTGACGTTTAAGAGTAATCAAGAATCTCTACTGGCAGCAAACTGCCTGCATACGGTCAGGTAACGAATTCAGTAGATATTTCAAAGATAGTAAGGGGCGTAAGACAAGGATGTGTCTTTTCACCGGTTCTATTCAACTTGTACAGCGAGACAATTTTGAGGACCCTAGAGGCTATACCAGGGTTCATCATTGGAGGCCACAATTTAAACAACATAAGCTATGCAGATGATACAGTACTGATATCAGACACGGAAAAGAAACTACAAGACCTCCTACAAAAGGTAACTGAAGAGAGTGACAAGAAAGGACTACAAATAAACTGCAAGAAAAGCAAACGCATTGCCATTAGCAAAAAGAACAGCCCAATATGCCAAATACAGGTCGGGGATACTAAAATCAAGCAGGTACACAAATTTAAATAGCTGGTAAGTCTTCTAACAGAAGACGGAAAATGCGACACAGAGATCCGAAGGCGAATTGGTATGGCGAATGACGTATTCCAGAAGTTGAGTAAAGTATTAAGAGACAGGAAAATTTCGCTAGAAACAAAGAAAAGAGTACTGGATTGCTGTGTGAAGTCAGTCCTTCAATATGGTAGTGAATGTTGGACAATCTCAACAAAGATGCAGGAAAATCATGAAGCAGCTGAAATGTGGTTCTACAAAAGGATGCTGCGAATATCATGGATCAAGCATGTGAGCAATGATGAGGTTTTGGAAAGGATGGAAACGAAAAGGAAATTAAACTAAGCACCAATAAAAGACAGCTAAAGTTCCTGGGACATGCAAAGAGGAAGGAGGGCTTGGAGAAACTGTTACTAACAGGTCTGATAGAGGGAAAAGAGACAGAGGAAAGCAGCGGATAACATATTTCAAGGGCCTGAGCAGGTGGATGACTGAACGTAGTGTTACAGGAGAAAGCTTGATAAGCGCTACCAGGGATAGGAAGACGTTTTTCAGCCATGATCGCTTACGTCCTGAAAAGACAAGGCACATAAAAGAAGCTATCACGGAAGCAAGTAAACGGAAGGGAGTTCCACAAGCGGGAAAGACACTGTTAGAGTAGAAGTGCTGGTTACATTTAAGTATATCAACGGTAAAAGGGTGGGACCTTGATGCCCAAATTGACGGTTATCTCGTCTCTCCACAACTTCCTGTTCTTTGTAACTTAATTTTGTTTATTTGTGATCTCTTCTAAAACTTGTCCCGCCATTAATTTACCCATCCTCCTCCTTTTCCTCCTGTCCATTCAAGACGTTGGCGATCATGGCTCTCCACGATTTCCCGTAGCTCTTAATTAATTTTGTCTTTTGTTATCTCTCATAAACCTTGTTCTGATCCATTTTTTCAACCTTCTTGTTATATATATGTATATATATATATATATATCTTCAGGATGTTGGTGATCTTGGCTCTCCACAATTTCCTGTTTTTTGTAGCTTTTAATAAGTTTCGTTATTTTGGGGTCTCTCCTAAACCTTGTTCCGGAATTCATTTACTCAACCTCGTCCTTCTATGTGCCCTGTCCATTGAGGGCGTTGGCGATCATGGCTCTCCACGATTTCCTGAAGTTCTTAATTAATTTGTCTTTTTGTTATCTCTCATAAACCTTGTTGTCATCCATTTGTTCAACCTCCTTGTTTTATATATATATATATATATATATATATATATATATATAAAAAGCAATCGGAGCCTAACCGTACTGGTGAGCTGTGATACAGCAAAACGGATCTGTCTGCGGATGACTATTTATATCTTCAGGGTGTTGGTGATCTTGGATCTCCACAATTTCTTGTCCGTTTTAGCTCTTTTTGGCGTCTGTCCTAAACCTTGTTCCGAAATTCATTTACTCAACCTCGTCCTTCTATGTGCTCTGTCCATTCATGGCGTTGGCGATCATAATTCTCCACTATTTCCTTTCCTTTCTAGCTATTAATTAATTTTGACTTTTTGTTATCTCTCCTAAACTTTGTTACGTTATCAATTTACTCAAACTTCTTCTATGTGCCGACTCTCTTCAGAACGTTGGCATCATAACTCTCGACAATTCCCGATCATTTGTAGCGCGCAATAAATTTAAAATTTCTGTTATCTTTCCTAAACTCAGTTCCACCCATTGACTTACTTATCATCAACATTTATCCATCACCAGGGCCGTAGCTGATGCTTAAAAAAAAACATCGGGCACAGAGAAAATTGCCCGGATTTATTAGTTGACAATGTGATGACGTCATCAGTGTCATCCGTTTCCAGAAACTATGATTTTTGCGGATTTTTTCGGCTATTCCAATGGAAATTAGGCACAGAACGTGAACGAAAGCAGGAAATCGGGTTCGGACTTTCTGAGTATAACCAGCCTTTTCTCCTAAAATTAGTAAATAAACAGATTTGTACTGCGTTCATTCGGATGTTTTCTTCGTTTTTCTTTCTTTCTTCGTGAATTGTTTAGTTTGATTCCTAACGAAGACATTTTCCCTTGCCCGGATTTTCACGGATCGGCCCGGACCCGTACCCGGTGTGCCCGATAGTCAGATACGGCCATGTCCATCACACCCAATGGTGCATAGAGCATCAACTTTTTGTTGCTGTTTCTGTAACAAACTGTTTTTTTTTTTTACGGGGCAAGGTTGTTAGCCCTGCACCCAACCCCCAAACCTGGAGGACCGGTGGACCATTCTTGGTCCTTACGTTTACAGCACCTGGTATTCCCAAATGGTCACCCATGTAAGTACTGACCAGGCTCGATGTTGCTTAACTTCGGTGATCGGACGGGAGCCGGTGTATTCAACACGATATAGCCGTAGACATTGACTTATTTATGCTCGCACCGTTATTTTCCTCTTTCTTTGTCCTGTGAGTATCAGATTTTCCGAGCCTTCTATCATCATTATGCACCCAAGAATTTTTATTTGTCTCTTCCTGATGTTAAGTATAATTAACCATTGCCTCTTAAAAATCGCTGTTGCTGGCATATTCGGTCCATGATATCATCAGCTTTTTCTGTAGAATCACATTTCTGTTGCTTCAAGTCTCTTCTTCATCTGTGTGGAGATTGTCCAGAATTCACTGCCAATCTGTAGAGTTTTCTCTGTTTCAAACGAAATTCTAATCTGATTCTTTGCTTAGATTCTGGAAGGCATTTTTCGCTATTCCAATGCGTCAGTTTCGAACTGTCCATTTTCTGTTAAAACAATTCTCAGATATTTAAATTGTTGTACTTGATAGATTATGACATCTCCATTTTATAATTTGCATGTTGAAATGACCTTTTTACTACCAACCATACATTCAGTCTTTTTGTAATTAATCATAAGTTCTTTTTTTTTCGCTTTCCTTCACAATGTTCTGCAGTAGTTCTTGTAGTTTATTTTTGTGTCTACTATCAACATTGTGAAATCTGAATATATTAGGATCACTATAAAAAAGGGTCAAAAGTTACCTCCCCTGAACCATTCAAGGGAGTCCGTTTCCCAGCTAATAGATGCATGCTGGGAGACAAGCATAAGGCACATCCGGTAGAGGCTAGCAAACATGGCAGGCAGAACTCTTCCACGCTCTCTATAAACACCTCTTTGTTCAACATCCACAACTGTTCGCTTTACTCATGTTTCCACAATAATAAATTCCCTAGTTATTTCCAATACTCAGCGAGTGTGTCATTTTTCATAACCGTTTTTATTTTGTCATGTTAAAAACATAACAGAATACTATATATTGTTAAGATCAAGACCGCTAATAACGAACCCTGGTAGGACGTCTAGCTCTCTCAGAATCCCCTCATTGTATAGGTTAAATAAGTCCATCAAGAAGATACATCATTGTCTTACACTCTTTTTTATTTTTGTGTATTTACTGAATTCCTTTTCTATCTTAACGTGGTAGGGTTGCTGTCATTTCAAGTTCTGGATTACTCTAACATCCTTCCCAAAAATGCCATGGTTACCTAGCAGATCCAACAATTCTTTGCAATGTACTATATCAAACCCTTTTGAATAATCTATAAAGAATAGGTACACATCCATTTGCATTGATCTTTCTGATATAATTTCAGCATAAATATTACATTTCTTGTTCCAGTGTCTTCAATGAACCAGAAAATTCATTGATATGCACTTTATCAAACCCTAAGTATGAAACACAGGCACACGTCCTTTTGCATTTGTATTGCTCTTTCTGATATCATTCTGAACATAAATATTGCATTGCTTGTTCCAGTTTCTTTAACGAATCCTTACTGTTCTTGTCCTATGAAAAGAAAATATGCGTTGTGATGCAGGATGTGCGTTGTGATGCAGTGGATATTGGCTCGGAACGAGAAATCGGAGAGCCGAGTTTGAATTTCAGTTGAATTCACTGTATGCACTTACACGCAAATGCCCTTGGAAAAGGTATTAATCCGTCTCTTCCCCCAGTTATGGGTTAAATAATATGACAGACTGGGTTCTATAGCCTTGACTGGCAACCAGTCTACCGCAGAAAGCAATGACAACCTACTGCGGGATAATCTTCTGCCCAGTCAGCCATGTCTCTTTCGAGATATGATCGCCTAAGCGTGTTTCACGTATGGCACTTAACTGACTGACTGAATATAATAGAAACATGATTAAGGCTTCTACTGGGCATAAAGTGGGTGATCGGTTTTTTATTGTCATGAAGTAATAAACTTTCGAGACATGATCGCCTAAAGCGTGTATCCCGTATGGCACTTAACCGACTGACTGATGTAAAAACGAACTTAAAGCATAACTAGGTGAGCTAGAAGATTCCTCACAGAGATTCTGATATTGTAACGCAACCGAGTCATCTGACTGGAGCTGGTCACTTGTTCAAATTTGCATTGACTCTACGACTGAACCGTTTATTGAAACCTATTGATAACACTGGTCAGCACGTTTTTTGTTTCCAAGAAACAAAACAAAACACGTTATTAGTTGAAGTTATTGTGCTGATTCCAAAAATGACATTAGATTTTCACTGTTAGCTGCCGTTTTTGCTGCACTGAAATTGCTCATTTTTAGGAAAAAAAGATAAATTTACGTCTTTATGATCTTGACTGATCGCAACATTAAGTTAATAAATCTCGTAGAAACACATTAATTTTTAGGTAGGAATTTATGTCAGCCACCTGAAATATAACTATTTTATATAAGAAAAAAGTGTTTGTGAGTCAAAAATTTAAAAATTTGTTTACCGAAGTTTTCAAATTTATTCCCCAAATTCAAATTAACTGATAGACTTTATCAATAATAAACTTTATCCGTAATATGCTAATATGAGTATTAAGGTTCATTTTTTACACAGCCATCTAGATAAATTTCCGGATAATTGTGTTGATGTGAGTGATGAGTAAGGAGAAAGATTTTATCAGGATATCAAAACAATGGAAGAATGCTACCAGAGACGGTGGGACAAACGAATGATGGCTGACTATTGCTGGAATATCAAAAGGGACTTAAATAACACTGAACATAACAGACAATCGAGCAAGAGAACATGTTTACAATGTTTCGTATTTTCACGAAGATTATATTTCTGCTGTTAGTTTATTAAATGATTTGATGAAAAAACGTATTGATTTTGGTATATTCAATCGTGTTATTTTTAAAGACTTAAGGTTATTGAAAAATAGTATTTCTCAATAAGCAGACCAAGTTTTGTCGGTTTAAATACGAACTGAGAGGTTTCTACGATTTTATTTTGAAAAATATTGCCATCGGTCAATATCATACAGTACCGTGCAAAAATATTAGGACAAGAATTATTTTATCTTTTATGAGGCATATTGACAGAAAATAAACAATTTAATTATAGTAATTTTATATGATTTACTCAACAAATGCTTTAACAAGAAAAAATACTTGTTACAAAATGAATTTAATATTTAGCATAATAGCCTCTCTCTCTCTCTATATATATATATATATATACTCTCTCTCTCTCTCTCTCTCTCTCTCTCTCTCTCTCTCTATATATATATATATATATATACTAGGTGTTTAACTTTCTCATTTTAGAGTAACCGTATCTAAGTCTGTTTTTCTGAATATATTATAAACCAGACATGTCTATCTTCTAACTCAAGTTTAAACCGGAAATAACATGACTACCTTGCTGACAAAGTGTAAATCGGACTTATGTCTATCTTGCTGACTCAAGTTGACTTAAATGTAAACAGATCCGATGTCTACTCTTCTGGCTAACGTGAAAACCGAACCTATGTCTACCTTTCTGACTCAAGTGGAAAACCGGGCCTAAGTCTATCCTTTTGATTCAAGTTTAAAGCAAACCTTTTTGTATCTTGTAGACTCAAATGCAAACCATTCCTATGTCTATCTTTCTGGATCACGTGCAAACCGGAGATATGTTTCTTATTTTAAAATTTATTAGTTACCGGAGCTATGTCGACCTTGCTGACTCCAGTACAAACCGGACCTTTATGTACTTTGTTGACAGATGTGCAAACTGGGTCTATTTGACACAAATGTAAACCGAATTTATATCTACTTTTCTGACTCTAGTGTGAACCGAACCCATGTCTACCTTTCTGACTATAATTTAAACTGAACTTATATCTACTTAGAGACAAAAACAACACATCACGGTTAAGTTTCCATAACTTCTTGGTTTTTTCCATCGGCACAAACGTACATCTGGTTTTCAAATATATTTCGGCCTCATATGTAAACTTAGACAAAGACAGCCGCTCATGGTGAAGATTCCACGCCCACGGAGTTCAAATTATCCAAAATTACTTCAGTTTCTGATCACATTGACAACAGTTATCTTTTTTAGCATTTGTGTCTAGCCTAAGTATTCTGTAATAGAAGTGCCTGTTCATGTATGCCTAGTAAGATCACTTCTGACTAGTTAACTATTCATTAAGGCTGCACAACCAGTTCTCGAAATGAATTAATTCTTTCTGAACATACTTTTTATAAATCAATTACATAAATTTTATTAGCCCTCGTGCGAAAGATCTACACTACCGACCATAATTATTAGGCCACTCCAGTCTCTTAAAAAATAATATAATATTTTTTAGTATTTATTGCCTAGTGAATAGTTGTAAAAGAAAATAGAATGGTTCTCTTGTTCATACTGCACAATAACATGTGCATCAAATGAACTTATAAATATTTAATAATTTTTTTTTTTTTTAATCATATCACCCCAAGCAAGGCGATAACACCACTGATGCGCAGGGGGCTACGTAAGGGTAAAAAGAATGGAAAAGAGAAAGCCGGAAACCACGTCCTAAACAGGGAACAAGGGATGACCCTCTTCACCTGTTCAATAGATGTGGGTGGAGTGTGAACCGGGCGATAGTTTAGTCTATCTACTCCAATTACCTATATTGCAGTTTCATTAATGAAAAAAATGAAGAAAATTTAGGGTGATTCAAACGAGTTCATGAAGGCCGCGCAACCAGTTCTAGAAATGAATGAATTCTTTCTGAGTATACTTCGTATATATTAACTACATAAATTGTATTAGCCCTCGTGCGAAAGATCTACGTTCAGGATTGTCGCGTCGTTTTCCCTATTATAAATGAAGTGAGCCTCTGTAAGCATCTACAGGCTGACAGACAGACTAGATTAGATTGTCTGAGATTAGATTAGAGAAGATCAGTTTCAGATCTTGTCAGATATTATTCTGGTATAATGGAATAAAATTATTACTTTTCCGTTTCTGGTCTGTCTACACCAATACCAGCCATTCAACCAATGGCGACGTACAATATCAATTACCTAATACAGAATGAGACACAACCTGCGGCCCAATAGCGTAAATGTTAATGTAGACAGTTTTAATGACCCGCACGAATATAGAACAAATCCCACGTTTACTTCTGGACAACTTTAAAGTAGAAGCCATTCTCTAATTACATAATTTAATTAAAACATACGCCATTAACTTTATTTCGCTGTTAGGAATGTTTTCTGTGTCAGTGGGTCATAAGATACATTGTTTGAGGTCTGGTATTATAGGGATAAATTATAGGGTATTATAGGGATAAATTGAAGAGGTAGAAAAGGGAACAATGTCTACTTTGATGATTCTAGTGTAAGAGAAACCTTTAGTAAGTTAACGAAATCAAGGTCTACACTCTAAAGTAAAAGGGACCTATGTCTACCTTTCAGACACTAGACTAAACGAGACAAATGTCTACCTTTCTGACTTAAGTATAAACCAAGCCTAGGTCTACCTTTCTGAAGCAAGTATAAAAAATACCTATATCACCTTGTTAACTCAAATGCAAACCAAACTTATGTCTACCTTTCTGACGCTAGATTAAACGGGATCTATGTTTACCTTCTTGATTCAAGTGTAAAACGGACCTACACTACCGGCCATAATTATTAGGCCACCCCAGTTTAAAAAATGATTTATTTCATACTATTTTTAAGTGGATAATTCGAAATGAAAATAGAATGGTTCTTTTGTCATTATTACATTGCAAAATTTTACAAGCCAAGGAAGCAAAGATGAACTCGTCCGAATCACCTTAAATTTTCTTCATTCTTTCATTGATGAAACTGCAATATAGGTAATTATTAAATATTTATAAATTCATTTAATGCACATGTTATTGTGCAGTAACAAAAGAACCTTTCCATTTTCATTTACAATTATTCACTTGGCAATAAATAGTAAAAATATAGTATGAAATACATCATTTCATTTAAAAAACTGGGATGGCCTAATAATTATGGCCGGTAGTTTATATATATAAAGCAATTCTACAGAGTGCGATGAGTAAATCGTCGCTATTTGCCTTGTAAAATTTTGCAAAGTAATAATAACAAAAGAACAATTCTATTTTCATTTAGAATTATTCACTTGGCAATAAATACTAAAAATAGTATGAAATACATTGCTTCTTTAAAAAAAAACGTTGTCGCCTAATAATTATGGCCGATAGTGTATGTCTTACTTGTGTGTGGAGAAGTCTGTCTCTTATTGAGCGGTGTTATTTCAGTCGTGCCGACTTCGAAGTTTCGTAAGGGCATTATTGTAATGTCTTCACTCTTCAGGATCATTTGCTTTCTGCTGCTTTTCCCCAATATGTTTTCGTATTCATATGCAGTTTGGTGTAATTTGATATCTTTGTGGTGATTTGTTTTTTTGTTTTTTTGTTTTGCTTCATGAACGTCTTATTATTTGTTTATCTTTGGTTTTCTACTGTTTCTTAAGTGATGTAGAATTAATTGGTGGTTAATTGCTTTTTACTGCGTTGATTCCTTTTAAACGTGCTTATGAATATGCTTACTTAATTGCTTTATATTGGGCTGACCTCTTTTAAGGTTGATCTTTTTTACCGTGTCAGTAAATATGCCCGCTAATTTTTTTTACGTCATGATAAAGTGTTTGTGATCAACACAACAAATCTAAACTTATTTATAAATGGAACTTTGTCTGTGTGTGTTCATGTGTGTGTGTGTCTGTGTCTGTGTGTGCCTGTGTCCGTTACCTATAGACTCCGAAACGGCTGAACCGATTTTCTTAAAATTTTACACAGTTGTACTATAAACATCTGCGAGTGTTCTTAGCTAGGTTTTGTGTCAAGGTAACCCCGATAAATATCGAAAATCGATAATCGAAAAAATCGTGTTATAGAAGGAGTGGTCCGATTTTAATCGATTTCATACACTCATAGACAAAGACACAAGAAACGATATTCAGAAGTTTCAAGGTTGTAGTTCTTACAATAGTGCATAAAATCGATAATATATATATATATATATATATATATATATATATATATATATATATATATTATTGATTTTATATATATAAGGCAAGATGTTTGTGTGTGTGTCTGTTTATCTGACTGTATGTCTGTATTTTTTCAGCCCTTTTATTTTAGTTTTTGCTTCGGGTTTGGCTCTAAGTAGGTATAATTGTAGTTCTTAGTCTCAGCCATGATACCTTTACTCAGAGGACTTATTTAGCTATCAAAATTCAGTTTACGACGAAAAAAGACTTATATAATATCGATACCAGGAAATCAAAATTTGACTTACATCCATTCATTGTTCGCTTTAACTGGAAACAAGTATTGCTTTTTAGTCTTTCGTGCCAACGTCCAAAGAGTCTGAGCTCCAGGCCCATGGATTAGTTTTAAAGCTTTTATTACACCCGAGCAACGCCGGGCTATATTGCTAGTATTGCATAATAGTTGCTGCGCTCCAAACTATATAGATTTTCGCCTCGCGAATAAAATTCAGTTGTTCTTTCCATGTACTCAAAAGAAAGAGTTTCGCTCAAGTATATGCGACACAGTCGTACAAGTCGCTTGATGCGAAAGTGAGAAGACGAGAAAGACATAAAATGTGACGCGGAAGTGACGTCAATTGAAACACGGGCGGAAGTGGGCGTTTCACACGATATAATTCTGTCAAGGTAGGCGCCAGATTTGTAGTGATTTCAATCAGACAGCATTAATGTTTCATGAAATTAATCTCACTTTCTCTCCATTCGGTTTTCTCAAAACTGGTCTTCAACACCAGTTTATTTTACATCTATCTCAGCCAGTTATCTATCTATCTATCTATCTATCTATCTATCTATCTATCTATCTATCTCAGTCTCTTATTATCTATCTATCCATCTAGTTAGCTAGCTTTGTTATTTATATATGCCTGTTTTGCTCATATCTATCTATCTATCTATCTATCTATCTATCTATCTATCTATCTATCTATTTCAGTTCATTATCTATCTATCTATCTATCTATCTATCTATCTATCTATCTATCTATCTATTGTCAAGCTGTCAGGAGCTTTTGCCCTTGTGCCTGACTTTAAATTGTCTGCAAATATTTGGAGGAAACAAGAAGTGCATGTTTATATTTGTAGCTGTGTCATACACCCTAAAAAAAAAAAAAACGAAAAAAAACTTTTCTGTATTAGGATTAACACCTTGTAAAATCGGCTAAACCATTTCGAACCTTCTAAACCTTAAAGTCAACCTCAGTACCAAATCGCGATCAGCTCTGTGTCTCTTCCATATCTATTCCAGAAAAACTGGAGATAGAATTTTCCCTAGAATTATCCATTGTGTTGGTTCCGGATTAACACTGTTCGTCCATGTTAGGAAGTAGTATATCCTGGCTTATTCAAGTCAAAGCGTTCATCTTTTGATATGGAGATCGAACAAGAGGATCCTTTTAGGATTTCGACTTTTGATCGATATTCGATTCTATTAATCCGCGCTTACCAAAGTTGGGAAAGTGTTTCTGCTTCATCAGTAAGATTCGAATATAGATTCCTCATTGTTTCTAATTCCGACAATTTTATCCGATTTCCAAACACAGGGACGCGTTCTCTGTACTCGTTTAGATATCCATGCATTGAATTTTCAAAGTTTTTAAGAATCCGAATGCTTATTAGCCTGGCCAGCGTTAGCTCTAAGATTACGACTGCGCAGGTCCGTTTTAACATCTTTCTTTGTGTAGAGTTTTCTTCTTTTGGCAAAGATGGAAGGGTGCGTTTCTGTCATTTTAGCCGCTTTTAGTTTAATATATTGACTTAGTGATGAAGCGACGTGGAGCTACTCTGCTGAAAATAATTCTGTTATCTATCTATCTATCTATCTATCTATCTATCTATCTATCTATCTATCTATCTATTCATATCTATCTATCTATCTATCTATCTATCTATCTATCTATCTATCTATCTATCTATCTCAGTCTCTTCATATCTATCTATCTATCTATCTATCTATCTATCTATCTATCTATCTATCTATCTATCATCTGATTCACTATCTATCTATCTATCTATCTATCTATCTATCTATCTATCTATCTATCTATCTATCTCAGTCTATCTATCTATCTATCTATCTATCTATCTATCTATCTATCTATCTATCTATCTCAGTCTCTCTATCTATCTATCTATCTATCTATCTATCTATCTATCTATCTATCTATCTATCTCTGATTCACTATCTATCTATCTATCTATCTATCTATCTATCTATCTATCTATCTATCTGTCTATGTAGCTAGCTAGCTAGCTGTCTAGCTGTTTCTACGGGGATAGTCTTTTCTCGTTTCAGGGCTTATGTCTACTAAAGAAAGTCTTAATCTGATGGTCAATAGCAACTGATAAACCTCTTCTATGTGCCTTGTCCTTTCAGGACTTAGGCGATCATGGACCTCTACGTATCCCTATCCCTGGTGGCTCTTAGCAATCTTTCTCCTGTTACGCCACGCAACCCCCGTTCCGCCATCCACGCACTCAGGCCAGTTAAGTACGTTACACGATGTTTTCCCCTGTCTCTCCTTCCTTCTATCTGGCTTGTTAGTATCAAATTCTCCAAGCCCTGCTTCCTCATTGCATGTCCCAGGAACTTTAGTTGTCTCTTCCTGATGCTCAGTATTAATTTCCTTTTTGTTTCCATCATTTCCAAACCCTCAGAATTGCTCACATGCTCGATCCCTGATATCCGTAGAATCCTTCTGTAGAACCACATTTCAGTTGCATCAAGTTTTTCATTCATCTTTGATTAAATTGTCCAGCATTCAATGCCATATTGAAGAACTGACATCACATAGAAATTCAGTACTCTCTTCTTTGTTTCTCGTGAAATTTTCCTGTCTCTTAATACTCTACTCAATTTCTGGAATGCATCCTTTTGCTTTTGGATCTCAGGAATATAAATGTATAGAAACTGTTCTGACCACAAAGTGAGGGATCAGTTTATATATCGATTGTAATATGGAATTGATTCCCCACTTTATATACGGTAGGCTTCTGTAGAACCACATTTCAATTGCTTCAAAGTTTTTCCTTCATCTTTGATGATATTGTCCAGCATTCACTGCCATATTGAAGAACTGACATCACATAGCAATCCAGTACTCTCTTTTTTGTTTCTAGTGAAATTGTCCAATTTCTTAATTTTTCACTCAACTTCTGGAATGCTTCCTTCGCCATGCCAATTCGCCTTCGGATGTCTGTGTCACAGTTTCCGTCTTCTGATAGAACACTTCCTAGGTATTTAAATTATTGTACCTGCTTGATTTTAGTATCCCCGACCTGTATTTAGCATATTGGGCTGCCCTTTTTACTGATGACCCTACATTCGGGTTTCTTACAGTTTATTTCTAGTCGTTTCTTGTCACACTCTTCAGCTACCTTTTGTAGTTTCCTTTCTGTGTCTGCTACCAGCACTGTATCATCTGCGTACCTTATGTTGTTCAAATTGACCGAAACGTTGGGGTAATAAAAATTCAAATTGTCTGAGTGATGATGACTCCTCATCCTACATATAATTTGTCTCAGCTACATTTTTTTCATAAGTAAAATAAAGTTTGATTATAAAATTTGTGTCTAATGGATGCACGGATCATCATCGCCATCATCACCCCCACTACTAAAATCAACATCATCGACACCATCACCTCCACCACCACCGCCATTATCATCTCTACTAACACCATGATCATCATCCTCATCACCATCATTACCACCACCACCACCACCACCATAATCATGACCACCACCACCACCACCATTATCATCATCATCCTCATTACCACTACCATTATCATCATCTTCAACACCACTACCACCACTATGTACTATTCGATCAGTTGACTACTTTGCGCACTGTCGATCTCTGCCTTCGGGTGGAGAGTATTAACCCAGTCGCGGCTCCGCTGAAGGGTAGAGTCTCGTCTGGGTAAAAATTAGACTGGAATTTTTGGCCGGGCTGTGTGGTCCGGATAACTCACCTTAAAAAGGTCTTGTGCCACATTTTGTCGTAAGTGGGAAGACAGATAAATACTGCAGTTAACGAGAGCAGTTAACAGCAGTTGACGACAGCTATTAGTCAGGCAATAAGCAGCGTAATAATATCTTCTTATTTCCAGTTACTTATTATTAACACTTCCTTTGAATATCCCCGTTCTTGTTATACTAATATACTGTTTTGAACCTATCTCTTGTGTTCCGTGTCTTACTTCCGGCCAAAACGGAAGTTTCGCCACAACTACTCCGTAACAAATTGGCGACGAAAATCCACAACAGTATGGTTGTAGGGTCACGGCCCAACCTGATCACCTGACCAGTTCTCTTCACATACCTCTAAGAGCCGGATGGGTATTCATTTATTGTGTTTCTTGGTTTCTTCACTTGGGCATCATCATCATCATCCTCATCATGATCATGATCATGATCATCATCATCATCATATTTCGATTTTTTTTATGATCGTGTCGTCCCAAGCAAAGCAATTTACTGCTACTGTTGTGCAGGGGGCTACATAGGAGGAATGTTGAGGAGTGAGACGTTGCAGGGGGTGTCAGGAAGAGAGTAGGAGAGGGAAGAGATTACTGATGAGAGTGGAGTGGACGAGGAGAATTGTTATGAGGAGTGAGATGTTGCAGGAGGGAGTGTCAGGAAGAGAGTAGGAGAGGGAAGAGAGTACTGATGAGAGTGGAGTGGACGAGGAGGATTGTTATGAGAAGTGAGAGGTTGCAGGGGGTGTCAGGCAGAGAGTAGGAGAGGGAAGAGAGTACTGATGAGAGTGGGGTTGGACGAGGAGGAATGTTATGAGAAGTGAGAGGTTGCAGGGGGTGTCAGGAAGCGAGTAGAAGAGGGAAGAGATTACTGATGAGAGTGGGGTAGACGAGGAGGAATGTTATGAGGAGTGAGAGGTTGCAGGGGGTGTCAGGAAGAGAGTAGGAGAGGGAAGAGAGTACGGATGAGAGTGGGGTAGATGTAGAAAAGCATGAGAGAGAGGATGTAAGTGAGACAGGAGATGACTATTGACTTTACATTTAAATTCTTGGAGATTGTAACTGTCAGGAAAGCAAGTATGTAGAAGAGAATTCCAAAGACGGGAAGTACGAGAAAAGAAGCTGATGGAGTAGAATTTTCGTTTACAATCTATTGGTTTCACAGTATGTTGGGACGCCCGCGCCTATTCGGCTATAATGGACTATTCCATTACTATGTAAAGTAATGGTGGCATCTACGTAAGAGTGTGTGCTGAGCAGCCGATCGACAAGCCAGTCGTAGACTTCCGGTGACGACCCGGAAGTACCCATTGCTCATACTACGTCTTACGACGGTTGAGACGATTAACCGTTATTCTTGTATTGGATACTAATAACCTTTGTAAATACTATTTTCACGGAATACAACAATTAACCTATTCCTGTTGTTAAGTTATTTATTCTTACTCACGACATAACACAGTAAAAGGGTGGGACCTAGTTGCTAATCTTGTGGCTCGAAGAAATTCGTATATAGGGGGTACCAGTGAGCTAATTTCATCGGAGCAGAAGCCGTGAAAATATTTATAGAAGAGACACAGGGAAGTCACACTGCGTCAGTGCGAAAGCGACTGTATCGTAGCTGCCAAGTCTGCTATGGTCACACTACCTACCAAGTCTGAGGGAAGGCCTTAAGTAGATAGTGAGGTGTTGTGATGGTTACATTTCATGATTTGTTTTTTTTAACTCCCATAACATCACTAGCGTTGCATGAACAAAGTTCTCCTTAGTGTGTGGCCTTTACTTATCAAGACAAAGTGAAATGTAAATGGACAATAAATTTATTATAGTATTATTTCGTTTCCTAAAAATTTGTGATGACACTATTGGATACTAGCAGTATAGCCCGGCGTTGCTCGGGTGTAATGAAAGCTTTAAAACTAATCCATGGTCCTAGATATCAGACTCAGCCTAAAGAATATTTGTGTGAAGTTTGGTGAGAATCGGATAAAAATGCGGATTCGTATAGAGGACATATAAACAGACAGACACACAAACATCTTGCCTTATATATATATATATATATATATATATATATATATAATCGATTTTCTGCACTATTGTAAGAACTGCAATCTTGAAACTTCTGAATATCGTTTCTTATGTCTTTGTCTATGAGTGTATCAAATTTGATTAAAATCGGACCACTCCTTCTATAACCCGATTTTTTCGAATATCGATTTTCGATATTTATCGGGTACCTCGTTTATAGTGCAACTGTGTAAATTTTCAAGAAAATCGGTTCATCCGATTCGGAGTCTATAGGTAACGGGCACACACACACACACACACACACACACACACACACACACACACACAGTTCTATTGATAAATAAGTTTAGATTTAGATAGGTAGTATAATTTTAATATTTTGGTTGTGTTGTGAGCATTTTTCCCTAAATATCCCTTGTGTGAAATGCGTAGCAAATATGGTAATTCGTTATTTCTTGTGAACTAATATATGATCTGAATCTGCAAAGGTGTGGAATCATGCAAATACGCAATTTCGGAAACCACAGAGAATTTACATTGCAAACAATATTCCTTGAAAGAAAATAATTATCTTTTTGATTGGACGGACATTTTTTGGTCAAATCTTTTCTACGATTCTTTGTGTCCTCCCCGCCTCCTGGGTTTTTCTAAATCAACAAACGTCTTGAATGTTTTTTTGAATAAAGAAGTAGTCATTGCTTCGCAATTCCATGTGAATTAATGGATCATGTTTTTTTATTGCGTTTGTTGCATGATCCAAATCTTGATTAATAACGATTCTGTAATCCCGGTCCCTATCTTTGTTTGCATTTTGGGGATGATGATTTCCCCTTAACCATCTTGAGTTCGCTAAAAAGAGGTATCTTGAAAATATTTAATTTCTGAATTCCAGGATAATTTACAGTACAACCAAAATTCTTTGTCAGAAAATGGTTATATTCTGACTTAGAATAGATCTCTTTAAACATATTATTACTATTATTATGGCATTTTTCATTAAAATTCGATTTCTCCTATGGTCACAATATTTACCAAGTCTACGAAAAGACCTAAGGCAGGTCGTGGTGTGTTGTTATGGCTTCATTTCATTTTGTTCTATCTCCCCTATCATCCCTAGCGTGACATAGACAAAATTCTCCTTAGTGTGTGGGCTGTACTTAAGAAGACAGTTTTTGTATATCTCTTCAGCTGCAGTTTCCAGGGATTTTTTCAATGTATTTTTTTTCCTTTTTTTATAATTCTAGGTGCACCTACTATCACTGGTACTATTTATGCTTTCAATTCGCGCATTTTTTATATTTCAATTTCCAGCAGTTTATATTTTGATAGTTTTATTATTATTATTATTATTATTATTATGTCATTTTTCAGCATAATTCTATTTCTGCTATGGTCGCACTACCTACCAAGTCTGCTGGAAGACCTAAGACAGGTCGTGGTGTGTTGTTATGGCTCCATTTCATGTTTTTTTTATCTCCCCTATCATCTCTAGCAGTACATAGACAAAGTTCTCCTTAGTGCGTGGGCTGTACTTAATAAGATAATTTTTTGTATATCTCTTAAGCTACGATTCCTAGGGATTCTTTCAATTTGTTTTTTTCTTCCATTTTTTATCATTCCAAGTGCACCTACTATCACTGGAACTACTCTTGTTTTCAATTTCCACATTTTTCTTTTTCAATTTCCAGGCCTTTATTATTAATATTATTATTATGTCATTTTTCATCATATTTCGATTTCTGCTTTGGTCTCACTACCAACCAAGTCTGCGGGGAGACCTAAGGCAGGTCGTGGCGTGTTGTTATGGCTCCATTTCATGTTTTTCTATCTTCCCTATCATCCCCAGGATTACATAGATAAAGTTTTCCTTAGTGTGTGGGCTGTACTTAATAAGACAATTTTTTGTATATCTCTTAAGCTGGGTTTCCAGGGATTCTTTCAATGTGTTGTTTTGTTCCATTTTTTATCATTCCAAGTGCACCTACTATCACTGGCACAACTCTTGTTTTCAATTTCCACATTTTTTCTATTTCAATTTCCAGGTCTTTATATTTTGGCAGTTTTTCAAATTCCTTGATTGCTATCTTACAATCCGCTGGAGAAGCCATATCAATTAATAGACAAGTTTTCTCCTTCTGGTTTTTAACAATAATGACTGGCCTGTTTGCTTCAATTTTTCTGTCTGTGTAGATGGTGTAATCCCATAGAATGGTTACATCTTCTATTTCTGTAACCGGTGCTGGGTGATGTTCATACCAGTGTTTGTTTACAGCTTTTCCATAATGTTTGCACATTGCCCAATGTAAATATTGCCCAACTCTATCATGGCGATTTTTATATTCATTTGGGGCAAGCACAGAACAGCCTGAGATTAGGTGGTCTATTGTTTCTTGGTGTTTATCACAAAACCTGCATTTTGGATCCATATTATTATGCATAATATTTGCCTGGAAGTTTCTAGTGAAAAGACTTTGGTCTTGTGCTGCAAGAATAAAGCCTTCAGTTTCAGACTTTAATCCAGATGCACGTAACCATCGATGAGTATTAACTTTGTCAACATTGGATTTATTGGCACGTTCTGGATATTGGCCATGCAGAGGTTTGTCTTGCCAGCGCTGTTTCATCTGTTCAAGAGCTTTATCTTTGGCTTTCATTTTCATATTTTTTGCCGCAATAGTTGGTTCTTGGCTTCTGTTTTGCTTTTCTACAGAATCTACTAACTGTAAATCTCGTTTGTATTTACTGCCTTCTTTTATTATTGAATATTTTTTCTTTCTGTTTTCATGTTGTTTGATTGTATCATCTTATTAATATTATTATTATTGCGTTAGTGTCACACATTGACGCAGTCTATTCAAATTATGTTCTTGGGCAAGTACACCTGATGGAACCCATCGTGGTGTGATACATTTCTCCTATTAATGGATCGGTCATGAATACAAATATTCAGGAGAACTCTGCATTTATTCAGAGCTCATTAAATTGTAGTAGAATTGTTAGAGATCATTCTTATTGGCTTAAATACAAATTTTAATAAAACCTGAATACAATCAGAGTTCTTAATATATGTACTCAGAACAGATCCATTAATGAGGAAAATGACTCATACCACACTCATCATTTTCCAAGAGATAATACATCCAATTTCCTTAAAAAAGAACCTGGATGAGTGTTCCACGGGTGAGAAATGGGAGATAAGAAACTATTAGAATAGAAATTATGGTTACATCTAGCTAATTTGGCAGTAATGCGATGAGACCTAGTTGCCAATTTGGTACTGCGCTTAAAGTTATAAAGTCGATGTTCTAAAGAAGAAACCTCATCAGGATAATTGGAATGAAAATGATTATGGAAAAAGCACAGATAAGCTTCATTACGGAGGTCGGTAAGTGATTGAAACCGAGGTGCCAGGTCAAGACCGATAACATTGTCGATTCTTGTTTGGATTTTGTCAAGAATCTCTAGATACCTATCAGAAGCGTCGTAATAGATTTGACATTGAGTTACTGACGAATGGTAATTTGGCCGACCTGAAGTAGACTACCACCTTCACATTTGTTGTTTTCTACTTTTTTTTTTTACTTTTTTCAGCGTAGTCTTATCGATTATTACATAAAGTTTCCGATTATCAAAGAAAATTTGAAAAAAATTCAATATTTAAACAATTTTTGCGGGGGGGGCTCAGTTTCTCATACAACTTTATAGTAAATCGATCCTTCATTTTGGAACCACTTGCGTTGGGGTCGCTTTGTTTTGTTTTCTTTGGAACGAGTTGTTGCTCTTGTTTTTGGCATTTTCAAGTTTTCTTTAGTTCTTACGATGACATTTTCCTCGGAAACTCCAAGAATGGCTTTATTCAAAAATTTCGCAAAGGATTCAGTTGTTGCGCATAATGCACAAGCAAAAAAGTTTATTGCACAGGATCGATTTACTATAAGGTTGTATGAAAAACTGAGCCCTCCCCCCAAAAAAATGTTTAAATGTTGAAATTTTTACAAATTTCTTTGTCAATCAGAAAGTTTAGGGTTTAATCAATAAGATTGTACTGAAAAAAGTAAAAAGGAATTGATAATCAACCAATTTACAGGTGGTGGTAATGTAATATCGTACCGGCGAGTGATTCCAAAATGAAGGATCGATTTACAATAACGTTGTATGAAAAAACTGATCCCCCCAACTAAAATTGTTGAAATATTGAAATTTTTCCAGTTTTTTTTTGTCACTCGGAAGGTTTAGAGCGTAATCGATAAGATTGCATTGAAAAAAGTAAAAAGAAATTGATAATCAACCAATTTACAGGTGATGGTAATGTCGTACCGGCCAGTGGTTCCAAAATGGAGGATCGATTTACTATAACGTTGTATGAAAAAACTGATCTCCCCAACTAAAATTGTTGAAATATTGAAATTTTTCCAATTTTTTTTGTTACTCGGAAGGTTTAGGGTGTAATCGATAAGATTGCACTGAAAAAAGTAAAAAGAAATTGATAATCAACCAATTTACAGGTGGTGGTAATGTAATATCGTACCGGAGAGTGATTCCAAAATGGAGGATCGATTTACTATAGCGTTGTATGAAAAAACTGAGCCCCCCAACTAAAATTGTTGAAATATTGAAATTTAAAAAAAAATTTTTTTTGTCAATCGGAAGGTTTAGGGTATAATCGATAAGATTGCACTGAAAAAAGTAAAAAAAAAAAATAAAAACAACAAATTTAAAGGTGGTGGTAGTCTCCTTCAGGTGCAAAACTGATCTGGTTGTGAAAATTTGTCAAAGAAGAAGTAATGGATCAACTCTACTACCAGGAGACTTAGAAATTGTTTCCATATAATCTTAGTAGTTCAAATCAGTTGAAAATGTGAGGTCAAGGATGTGTTGGTCTCCTGGATGTCAGCATTAGCCATCCTGATGAAAGGCGATAAAATAGTTCTCTCAGATGATTAAAATATAGTATATTTGTTTTGGAAATATCAGAAATACTTACTATACTTATAAATTGGATGTGCTTTGTGGTGCAGTGGATATCGGCTCGGAACGACAAATCGGAGAGCCGAGTTCGAATTCCAGTTGAAATACTCGCATTCACTTACGCACAAATACTCTTGGGAAAGGTATTAGTCCGTTTCTTCCCTCTAGTTATGGGTTAATTAATAGGACAGATTAGGTTCTATAGCCTTGACTGGCAACCAGTCTACCGCCGAAAGCAATGGCAACTACTGCGGGATAATCTTCTGCCCAGTCAGTCATGTCTCGAGAGAGACATGATCGCCCAAGCGTTTTTCACGTATGGCACTAAACTGACTGACTGTAAGACAAGGATGTGTCTTTTCACCAGATTCAACCGATACTGTGAGATAATTCTGAAAGAATTAGAAGCCTACCAGGATTCATTGTTGGTGGCTACAACCTTAACAATATAAGATATACAGTTTACATAGTGCTTATAACAGACACGGAAAGAAAACCTCTTACAGAAGGCATCGAAGGAAAGCGAGAAAAAAGGACTAAGCATAAACTAGGACAGAATGCATAGTCATCAGCAAAGAGAGGAGCCCAAAATTGCAATTATAGTTTGGGATACTAAAATCAAGCAGGTACAGAAATTTAAATACCTGGGAAGTGTTCTAATAGAAAATGAAAAATGCGACACAGAGATCCGAAGGCGAATTGGCATGGCAAAGGACGCTTTCCAGAAGTTGAGTAGAGTATTAAAAGAGAGCTAGAAAAAGGTTGCTAGAGGTTTGCTAGAAACAAAGAAAACAGTACTGGATTGCTTTGTGATGTGAGTTCTTCAATATGGCAGTGAATGCTGGACAATATCATCAAAGATGAAGAAAAAAACTTGAAGCAACTGAAATGTAAAGAGTATTTGCGCGTAAGTAAATGCAATGAATTCAACTGAAATTCGAACTCGGGTCCCCGATTTGTCTTACAACTCTTTCTATTTTTATGCATCTGCCGAATTCATTTTCTGCTCGTATGCAGGCAGTTTGTTGCCAGTGTAGATTCTTATTAATCTAATCTCTTTCCCAAATATGTCACGGTTCCTGAGTTACCCGAACAGATCTTTGTGTCGTACTTTGACGAACGACTTTGCGTAGTCAATGGAAAACAGGAACACATTATTCATTCTTTTGTTTATAATCATTTCACCCCAGGCAAGACAGAAATGCTACTGGTACGCAGGAGATTACAATGAAAGAATAAAAAAGGTACAGAGAATGTCAAAGAGAAGATAAGAGATGGATGGAATCATTTAGATAAAAGGTGGCAATTGACGTTGCATTTAAACTTTTGGAGATTGTTGTTATTGGGATGTTGAAGAAAAGATAAGAGATGGATGGAATCATTTAGATAAAAGGTGGCAATTGACGTTGCATTTAAACTTTTGGAGATTGTTGTTATTGGGATGTTGAAGAAAAGATAAGAGATGGATGGGAATCATATAGATAAAAGATGGCCATTGACGTTGCATTTAAACTTTTGGAGATTGTTGTTATTGGGATGTTGAAGAAAAGATAAGAGATGGATGGAATCATTTAGATAAAAGGTGGCAATTGACGTTGCATTTAAACTTTTGGAGATTGTTGTTATTGGGATGTTGAAGAAAAGATAAGAGATGGATGGGAATCATTTAGATAAAAGATGGCCATTGACGTTGCATTTAAATTTTTGGAGATTGTTGTTATTGGGATGTTGAAGAAAAGATAAGAGATGGATGGGAATCATTTAGATAAAAGGTGGCAATTGACGTTGCATTTAAACTTTTGGAGATTGTTGTTATTGGGATGTTGAAGAAAAGATAAGAGATGGATGGGAATCATTTAGATAAAAGGTGGCAATTGACGTTGCATTTAAACTTTTGGAGATTGTTGTTATTGGGATGTTGAAGAAAAGATAAGAGATGGATGGAATCATTTAGATAAAAGGTGGCAATTGACGTTGCATTTAAACTTTTGGAGATTGTTGTTATTGGGATGTTGAAGAAAAGATAAGAGATGGATGGGAATCATATAGATAAAAGATGGCCATTGACGTTGCATTTAAACTTTTGGAGATTGTTGTTATTGGGATGTTGAAGAAAAGATAAGAGATGGATGGAATCATTTAGATAAAAGGTGGCAATTGACGTTGCATTTAAACTTTTGGAGATTGTTGTTATTGGGATGTTGAAGAAAAGATAAGAGATGGATGGGAATCATTTAGATAAAAGGTGGCAATTGACGTTGCATTTAAACTTTTGGAGATTGTTGTTATTGGGATGTTGAAGAAAAGATAAGAGATGGATGGAATCATTTAGATAAAAGGTGGCAATTGACGTTGCATTTAAACTTTTGGAGATTGTTGTTATTGGGATGTTGAAGAAAAGATAAGAGATGGATGGGAATCATATAGATAAAAGATGGCCATTGACGTTGCATTTAAACTTTTGGAGATTGTTGTTATTGGGATGTTGAAGAAAAGATAAGAGATGGATGGAATCATTTAGATAAAAGGTGGCAATTGACGTTGCATTTAAACTTTTGGAGATTGTTGTTATTGGGATGTTGAAGAAAAGATAAGAGATGGATGGGAATCATTTAGATAAAAGGTGGCAATTGACGTTGCATTTAAACTTTTGGAGATTGTTGTTATTGGGATGTTGAAGAAAAGATAAGAGATGGATGGAATCATTTAGATAAAAGGTGGCAATTGACGTTGCATTTAAACTTTTGGAGATTGTTGTTATTGGGATGTTGAAGAAAAGATAAGAGATGGATGGGAATCATTTAGATAAAAGGTGGCAATTGACGTTGCATTTAAACTTTTGGAGATTGTTGTTATTGGGATGTTGAAGAAAAGATAAGAGATGGATGGGAATCATTTAGATAAAAGATGGCCATTGACGTTGCATTTAAACTTTTGGAGATTGTTGTTATTGGGATGTTGAAGAAAAGATAAGAGATGGATGGAATCATTTAGATAGAAGGTGGCAATTGACATTGCATTTAAACTTTTGGAGATTGTTGTTATTGGGATGTTGAAGAAAAGATAAGAGATGGATGGGAATCATATAGATAAAAGATGGCCCATTGACATTGCATTAAACCTTTGGTGAATTTTTGTTATTGGGATGTTGAAAGAATAAGAGATGGATAGGAATCATATAGATAAAAAGGTGGCCATTGACATTGCATTTAAACTTTTTGGAATTGTTATTGTTAGGATATTGAAAAGATAAAGATGGATGGAATCATATAGATAAAAAGATAGCAATTGACATTGCATTTAAACTTTTTAGAATTATTTATTATTGGGATGTTGAAGAAAAAGATAAGAGATGGATGGGAATCATATAGATAAAAGATGGCAATTGACATTGCATTTAAACTTTTAGTGATTGTTGTTATTGGGATGTTGAAGAAAAAAGAGATAGATGGGAATCATATAGATAAAGATAGCCATTGACATTGCATTTAAACTTTTGGTGATTGTTATTGGGATGTTGAAGAAAAGATAGAATGGATGGAATCATATAGATAAAAATGGCCATTGACATTCCATTTAAACTTTTGGTGATTGTTATTGTTAGGATGTTGAAGAAAGATAAAGAGATGGATGAGAATCATATAGATAAAAGGTAGCAATTGACATTGCATTTAAACTTTTGAGATTGTTGTTATTGGGATATTGAAGAAAAGATAAGAGATGAATGGGAATCATATAGATAAAAGATGGCAATTGACATTGCATTTAAACTTTTGAAATTGTTGTTATTAGGATATTGAAGAAGAAAAGATAAGAGATGGATGGAATCATTTAGATAAAAGGTGGCAATTGACGTTGCATTTAAACTTTTGGAGATTGTTGTTATTGGGATGTTGAAGAAAAGATAAGAGATAGATGGAATCATTTAGATAAAGAGGTAGCAATTGACGTTGCATTTAAACTTTTGGAGATTGTTATTGGGATGTTGAAGAAAAAGATAAAGATGGATGGAATCATTTAGATAAAAGGTGGCAATTGACGTTGCATTTAAACTTTTAGAAGTTGTTGTTATTGGGATGTTAGAAGAAAAGATAAGAGATGGATGGAATCATTTAGATAAAAGATGACAGCCAGCATTGCATTTAAACTTTTGGTGATTATTGTTATTGGGATGTTGAAGAAAAAGATAAGAGATGGATGGGAATCATTTAGATAAAAGGTGGCAATTGACGTTGCATTTAAACTTTTGGAGATTGTTATTATTGGGATGTTAGAAGAAAAGATAAAGAGATGGATGGAATCATTTAGATAAAGGAAGTGGCAATTGACATTGCATTTAAACTTTTGAAGTTGTTGTTATTGGGATGTTGAAGAAAAGATAAGAGAGAGATGGATGGAATCATTTAGATAAAAGGTGGCAATTGACATTGCATTTAAACTTTCAGAGATTGTTGTTAATGGGATGTTGAAGAAAAAGATAAGAGATAGTTAGAATCATTTTAGATAAAAGGTGGCAATTGACGTTGCATTTAAACTTTTGGGAATTGTTGTTATTGGGATGTTGAAGAAAAGATAAGAGATGGATAGGAATCATATGGATAAAAGATGGCCATTGACATTGCATTTTAAACTTTTGGAGATTGTTGTTGTTATTGGGATGTTGAAGAAAAGATAAGAGATGGATGGAATCATTTAGATAAAAGGTGGCAATTGAAGTTGCATTTAAACTTTTGGAGATTGTTGTTATTGGGATGTTGAAGAAAAGATAAGAGATGGATGGGAATCATTTAGATAAAAGATGGCCATTGACGTTGCATTTAAATTTTTGGAGATTACATTGTTATTGGGATGTTGAAGAAAAGATAAGAGACGATGAATCATTTAATAAAAGGTGGCAATTGACGTTACATTTAAACTTTTTGAGATTGTTGTTATTGGGATGTTGAAGAAAAGATAAGAGATGGATGGGAATCAGTTTAGATAAAAAAGGTGGCAATTGACGTTGCATTTAAACTTTTGGAGATTGTTGTTATTGATGTTAAATGAAAGATGTAGACATGAATCATTTAGATAAAAGGTGGCAATTGGACGTTGTATTTAAACTTTTGGAGATTGTTGTTATTGGGATGTTGGAAGAAAAGATAAGAGATGATGACCATATAGATAAAAGATGCATGGCCAGACGTTGCATTTAAACTTTTGGAGATTGTTGTTATTGGGATGTTGAAGAAAAGATGGAGATGGATGGAATCATTTAGATAAAAGGTGAATTGACGTTGCATTTAAACTTTTGGAGATTGTTGTTACGAGTTAAGAAAAGATAAAGAGATGGATGGAATCATTAGATAAAAGGTGGCAATTGACGTTGAACATTTAAACTTTTGGAGATTGTTGTTATTGGGATAAAGGAAAGATGAGACGGATGGAACTTTAGATAAAGTAGGTGTACCGACGTTGCATTTAAACTTTTGGAGATTGTTGTTATTGGGATGTTGAAGAAAAAGAGAGATGGATGGAACTATTTAGATAAAAAGGTGGCAATTGACGTTGCATTTAAACTTTTGGAGATTGTTGTTATTGGGATGTTGAAGAAAAGATAAGAGATGGATGGAATTACTAGATGGAAAGGTAAAATTGACGTTGTCATTTGAATCTTTGTAGATTATTGTTATTGGGATGTTGAAGAAAAGATAAGAGATGGATGGGAATCATTTAGATAAAAGGTGGCAATTGACGTTGCATTTAAACTTTTGGAGATTGTTGCTATTGGGATGTTGAAGAAAAGATAAGAGATGGATGTGGAATCATTTAGATAAAAAGATGTCATTGACGTTGCATTTAAACTTTTTGAGATTGTTGTTATTGGGATGTTGGAAGAAAAGATAAGAGACGGATGGAATCATTAGATAAAGGTGGCAAATTGATGCTGCATTTAAACTTTGGAGATTGCTGTTATTGGGATGTTGAAGAAAAAGATAAGAGATGGATGGGAATCATATAGATAAAAGATGGCCATTGACGTTGCATTTAAACTTTTGGTGATTTTTGTTATTGGGATGTTGAAGAAAAGATAAGAGATGGATGGGAATCATATAGATAAAAGGTATTATTGACGTTGCATTTAAACTTTTGGAGATTGTTGTTATTGGGATGTTGAAGAAAAAGATAAGAGATGGATGGGAATCATATAGATAAAAGATGGCAATTGACGTTGCATTTAAACTTTTGGAGATTGTTGTTATTGATAAAGAAAGATAAGAGATGGATGGGAATTTACATATAAAAGATGGCAATTGACGTTGCATTTAAACTTTTGGTGATTGTTGTTATTGAGATGTTGAAGAAAAGATAAGAGATGGATGGGAATCATATAGATAAAAGATGGCCATTGACGTTGCATTTAAACTTTTGGTGATTGTTGTTATTGGGATGTTGAAGAAAGATAAGAGATGGATGGAATCATATAGATAAAAAGATGAAGCCATTGACGTTGCATTTAAACTTTTGGTGATTGTTGTTATTGGGATGTTGAAGAAAAGATAAGAGATACGGATGAATCATATAGATAAAAGGTGGCAATTAACGTTGCATTTAAACTTTTTGGAGATTGTTGTTATTGGGATGTTGAAGAAAAGATAAGAGATGGATGGGAATCATATAGATAAAAGATGGCAATTGACGTTGCATTTAAACTTTTGGAGATTGTTGTTATTGGGATGTTGAAGAAAAGATAAGAGATGGATGGAATCATTTAGATAAAAAGGTGGCAAATTGGACGTTGCATTTAAACTTTTGGAGATTGTTGTGCATAGATGTTGGCGAAAAGATAAGAGATGGATGGAATCATTTAGATAAAAGGTGGCAATTGACGTTGCATTTAAACTTTTGGAGATTGTTATTGGGATGTTGAAGAAAAGAGCAAGAGATGGATGGAATCATTTAGATAAAAGGTGGCAATTGACGTTGCATTTAAACTTTGGAGATTGTTGTTATTGGGATGTTGAAGAAAAGATAAGAGATGGATGGAATCATTTAGATAAGAAGTGTCAATATCAAGTTGCATTTAAACTTTTGGTGATTGTTGTTATTGGGATGTTGAAGAAAAGATAAGAGATGAAGGGGAATCATTTAGATAAAAGGTGGCAATTGACGTTGCATTTAAACTTTTTGGAGATTGTTGTTATTGGGATGTTGAAGAAAAGATAAGAGATGGATGGAATCATTTAGATAAAAGGTGGCAATTGACGTTGCATTTAAACTTTTGGAGATTGTTGTTATTGAGATGTTGAAGAAAAAGATAAGAGGTGGATGGAATCATTTAGATAAAAGGTAAATGGATGTTGCATTTAAACTTTTGGAGATTGTTGTTATTGGGATGTTGAAGAAAAGATAAGAGATGGATGGAATTATTTAGATAAAAGGTGGCAATTGACGTTGCATTTAAACTTTTGAGATTGTTGTTATTGATGTTATGAAAAGATAAGAGATGGATGGGAATCATATAGATAAAAGATGGCCATTGACGTTAGACGGAATTTTGGTGACGTGTTATTGGGATGCTGGAAGAAGATAAGAGATGATGGGAATCCATATAGATATAAGGTGGTCATTGACGTTGCATTTAAACTTTTGGAGATTGTTGTTATTAAGATGTTGAAGAAAAAGATAAGAGATGGATGAATCATATAGATAAAAGATGGCAATTGACGTTGCATTTAAACTTTTGAGATTGTTGTTATTGGGATGTTGGTGAAAAGATAAGAGGATGGATGGGAATCAAGAGATAAAAGATGGCAATTGACGTTGTTGCATTTAAACTTTTGGTGATTGTTGTTATTGAGATGTTGAAGAAAAAAGATAAGAGATGGATGGGAATCATATAGATAAAAGATGGCCACACGTTGCATTTAAACTTTGGTGATTGTTGTTATTGGGATGTTGAAGAAAGATAAGAGATGGATGGGAATCATATAGATAAAAGATGGCCATTGACGTTGTATTTAAACTTTGGTGATTGTTGCTATTGGGATACAAGAAGATAAGAGATGGATGGAATCATATAGATAAAAGGTGGCAATTAACGTTGCATTTAAACTTTTGGAGATTGTTGTTATTGGGATGTTGAAGAAAAGATAAGAGATGATGGGAATCATATAGATAAAAGATGGCAATTGACGTTGCATTTAAACTTTTGGAGATTGTTGTTATTGGGATGTTGAAGAAAAAGATAAGATGGATAACTATCAGATAAAAGGTGGCAATTGACGTTGCATTTAAACTTTTGGAGATTGTTGTTATTGGGATGCTAAGAAAAAAGAGCAGAGATGGATGGAATCATTTAGATAAAAGGTGGCAATTGACGTTGCATTTAAACTTTTGGAGATTGTTGTTGTCAGATGTTAAAGAAAAGATAAGAGATGGAGTGAATCATTTAGATAAAAGGTGGCAATTGACGTTGCATTTAAACTTTTGGAGATTGTTGTTGGGATGTTGAAGAAAAGATAAGAGATGGATGGAATCATTTAGATAAAAGATGGCCATTGACGTTGCATTTAAACTTTTGGTGATTGTTGTTATTGGGATGTTGAAGAAAAGATAAGAGATGGATGGGAATCATTTAGATAAAAAGGTGGCAATTGACGTTGCATTTAAACCTTTGGAGATTGTTGTTATTGGGATGTTGGTAAAAGATAAGAGATGGATGGAATCATTAGATAAAGCGGTGGCAATTGACGTTGCATTTAAACTTTTGGAGATTGTTGTTATTGGATGTTGAAGGAAAAGATAAGAGGCAGGATGGAATCATTTAGATAAAAAGGTGGCAATTGACGTTGCATTTAAACTTTTGGAGATTGTTGTTATTGGGATGTTGAAGAAAAGATAAGAGATGAAAATAATCATTTAGATAAAAGGTGGCAATTGACGTTGCATTTAAACTTTGGAGATTGTTGTTATTGGGATGTTGAAGAAAAGATAAGAGGAGGGATAAATCATATAGATAAAAGATGGCAATTGATTATTGCATTTAAACTTTTGGTGATTGTTGTTGCTGATGTTAAAGAAAAAGATATACGGATGGGAATCATATAGATAAAAGATGGCCATTGACGTTGATTAAACCTTGCGATTGTTGTTATTGGGATGTTGAAGAAAAGATAAGAGATGGATGGGAATCATTTAGATAAAAAGGTGGCAATTGACGTTGCATTTAAACTTTTTGAGATTGTTGTTATTGGATGTTGAAGAAAAGATAAGAGATGGATGGAATCATTTAGATAAAAGCGTGGCAATTGACGTTGCATTTAAACTTTTGGAGATTGTTGTTATTGGGATGTTGAAGAAAGATAAGAGATGATGGAATCATTTAGATAAAAGGTACAATTGACGTTGCATTTAAACTTTTGGAGATTGTTTTCAAGCCGGATGTTGAAGAAAGATATAGGATGGATGGAATCATTTAGATAAAAGGTGGCAATTGATTGTTGCATTTAAACTTTTGGAGATTGTTGTTATTGGGATGTTGAAGAAAAGATAAGAGATGGATAACTATTTAGATAAAAGGTGGCAATTGACGTTGCATTTCAAACTTTTGGAGATTGTTGTTATTGGGATGTTGAAGAAAAGATAAGATGGATGGAATCATTTAGATAAAAGGTGGCAATTGATTGTTGCATTTAAACTTTTGGAGATTGTTGTTATTGTGATGTTGAAGAAAAAAGATGATGTATGGGAATCATATAGATAAAAGATGGCCATTGACGTTGCATTTAAACTTTTAGATTGTTGTTGTTTTGATGTTGAAGAAAGATAAGAGATGGATGGAATCATTTAGATAAAAGGCAAAATTGACGTTGCATTTAAACTTTGGAGATTGTTGTTATTGGGATGTTGAAGAAAAGATAAGAGATGGATGGGAATCATTTAGATAAAAGGTGGCAGGCCTGACGTTGCATTTAAACTTTTGGAGATTGTTATTTTGGATGTTGAAGAAAAGATAAGAGATGATGGAATCATTTAGATAAAAGGTGGCAATTGACGTTGCATTTAAACTTTTGGAGATTGTTGTTATTGGGATGTTGAAGAAAAGATAAGAGATGGATGGAATCATTTAGATAAAAGGCAATTGACGTTGCATTTAAACTTTGGAGATTGTTGTTATTGGGATGTTGAAGAAAAGATAAGAGATGGATGGAACCACATTTAGATAAAAGATGGCTACTGACGTTGCATTTAAACTTTTTGGAGATTGGTTGTTATTGGGATGTTGAAGAAAAGATAAGAGATGGATGGAATCATTTAGATAGAAGGTGGCAATTGACGTTGCATTTTTAAACTTTTGGAGATTGTTGTTATTGGGATGTTGAAGAAAAGATAAGAGATGGATGGAATCATATAGATAAAAGATGGCCATTGACGTTGCATTTAAACTTTTAAGATTTTGTTATTAGATGTTGAAGAAAAGATAAGAGATGGATGGGAATCTATATAGATAAAAGATGGCCATTGACGTTGCATTTAAACTTTTGGAGATTGTTATGTTGGGATGTTGAAGAAAAGAGATAAGAGATGGATGGAATCATATAGATAAAAGATGGCAATTGACGTTGCATTTAAACTTTTGGAGATTGTTGTTATTAAGATGTTGAAGAAAAGATAAGAGATGGATGGGAATCATATAGATAAAAGATGGCAATTGACGTTGCATTTAAACTTTTGGTGATTGTTGTTATTGAGATGTTGAAGAAAGATAAGAGATGGATGGAATCATATAGGATAGTAAGATGGCCATTGACGTTGCATTTAAACTTTGCGATTGTTGTTATTGAAGCATAAATAAGATAAGAGATGGATGGGAATCATATAGATAAAAGATGGCCATTGACGTGGTCAAACTTTTGGTGATTGTTGTTATTGGGATGTTGAAGAAAAGATAAGAGATGACAATCATATAGATAAAAGGTGGCAATTAATGTTGCATTTAAACTTTTGGAGATTGTTGTTATTGGGATGTTGAAGAAAAGATAAGAGATGGATGGGAATCATATAGATAAAAGATGGCAATTGACGTTGCATTTAAACTTTTGGAGATTGTTGTTATTGGATGTTGTAAGAAAAGATAAGAGATGATGGAATCATTTAGATAAAAGGTACTGATTGCTGCATTTAAACTTTTGGAGATTGTTGTTGTCAGATGTTGAAGAAAGATAAGAGATGGATGAATCGTCAGGATAAAAGGTGTACCGACGTTGCATTTAAACTTTGGAGATTGTTGTTATTGGGATGTTAAAGAAAAAGATAGAGACAAGATGGAATCAGATAAAAGGTGGTAATTGACGTTGCATTTAAACTTGGAGATTGTTGTTATTGGGATGTTGAAGAAAAAGATAAGAGATGGATGGAATCATTTAGAGGTGATATTACTATCGTTGCATTTAAACTTTTGGTGATTGTTGTTATTGGGATGTTGAAGAAAAGATAAGATGGATGGGAATCATTTAGATAAAAGGTGGCAAATTGACGTTGCATTTAAACTTTTGGAGATTGTTGTTATTGGGATGTTGAAGAAAAGATAAGAGATGGATGAACCATTTAGATAAAAGGTAAACACGCGGTCTAAACTTTGGGAGATTGCCGTTATTGGGATGTTGAAGAAAAGATAAGAGATGGATGGAATCATTTAGATAAAAAGGTGGCAATTGACGTTGCATTTAAACTTTTGGAGATTGTCGTTATTGGATGTTGAAGAAAAGATACAGATGGATGGAATCATTTAGATAAAAATGTGGCAATTGACGTTGCATTTAAACTTTTGGAGATTGTTGTTATTGGGATGTTGAAGAAAAGATAAGAGATGATGGGAATCATATAGATAAAAGATGGCAATTGACGTTGCATTTAAACTTTTGGTGATTGTTGTTATTGGGATGTTGAAGAAAAGATAAGAGATGGATGGGAATCCCTACAGATAAAAGACAGTCATTGACGTTGCATTTAAACTTTTGGTGATTGTTGTTATTGGGATGTTGAAGAAAAGATAAAGATGATGGAACTACTACAAAGCGGTAATTGACGTTGCATTTAAATTCTTTGGAGATTGTTGTTATTGGGATGTTGAAGAAAAGATAAGAGATGGATGGAATCATTTAGATAAAAGGTGGCACCGACGTTGCATTTAAACTTTAAGATTGTTGTTATTGGGATGTTGAAGAAAAGATAAGAGATGGATGGAATCATTTAGATAAAAGGTGGCAATTGATGCCGTATTTGCACTTTCGGAGATTGTTGTTATTAAGATGTTGAAGAAAAGATGGAGATGATGGGAATCATTTGGATAAAAGGTGGCAATTGACGCTGCATTTTAAACTTTGGAGATTGTTGTTATTGGGATGTTGAAGAAAAGATAAGAGATGGATGGGAATCATTTAGATAAAAGATGGCCATTGACGTTGCATTTAAACTTTTGGAGATTGTTGTTATTGGGATGTTGAAGAAAAGATAAGATGGATGGAATCATAGAAGGTGGCAATTGACGTTGCATTTAAACTTTTGGAGATTGTTGTTATTGGGATGTTGAAGAAAAGATAAGAGATGGATGGGAATCATATAGATAAAAGATGGCCATTGACGTTGCATTTAAACTTTTGGTGATTTTTGTTATTGGGATGTTGAAGAAAAGATAAGAGATGGATGGGAATCATATAGATAAAAGGTGGCCATTGACGTTGCATTTAAACTTTTGGAGATTGTTGTTATTGGGATGTTGAAGAAAAGATAAGAGATGGATGGGAATCATATAGATAAAAGATGGCAATTGACGTTGCATTTAAACTTTTGGAGATTGTTGTTATTGGGATGTTGAAGAAAAGATAAGAGATGGATGGGAATCATATAGATAAAAGATGGCAATTGACGTTGCATTTAAACTTTTGGTGATTGTTGTTATTGAGATGTTGAAGAAAAGATAAGAGATGGATGGGAATCATATAGATAAAAGATGGCCATTGACGTTGCATTTAAACTTTTGGTGATTGTTGTTATTGGGATGTTGAAGAAAAGATAAGAGATGGATGGGAATCATATAGATAAAAGATGGCCATTGACGTTGCATTTAAACTTTTGGTGATTGTTGTTATTGGGATGTTGAAGAAAAGATAAGAGATGGATGGGAATCATATAGATAAAAGGTGGCAATTAACGTTGCATTTTAACTTTTGGAGATTGTTGTTATTGGGATGTTGAAGAAAGAATAAGAGATGGATGGGAATCATATAGATAAAGATAGCAATTGACGTTGCATTAAACTTTTGGAGATTGTTGTTATTGGGATGTTGAAGAAGAAGATAAGAGATGGATGGAATCATTTAGATAAAGGGTGGCAATTGACGTTGCATTTAAACTTTTGGAGATTGTTATTGGGATGTTGAAGAAAAGATAAGAGATGGATGGAATCATTTGAATAAAAGGTGGCAATTGACGTTGCATTTAAACTTTTGAAGTTGACATTATGGGATGTTGAAGAAAGATAAGAGATGGATGAATCATTTAGATAAAAGGTGGCAATTGACGTTGCATTCTTTTGGAAGTTGTTGTTGTTAGGATGTTGAAAAAGATAGAAATGGATGGAATCATTTAGATAAAAGATGGCCATTGACGTTGCATTTAAACTTTTGGTGATTGTTGTTATTGGGATGTTGAAGAAAAATTGAAGATGGATGGGAATCATTTAGATAAAGGTGGCAATTGACGTTGCATTTAAACTTTTGAAATTGTTGTTATTAGGATGTTGGAAAAGATAAGAAGTGGATGGAATCATTTAGATAAAAAATTGGCAATTGACGATTTAAGTTTTCTGACTTTTAGGAGTTGTTGTATTGAGATGTTGAAGAAAGATAAGAGGTGGATGGAATCGTTTAGATAAAAAGTGGCAATTGACGTTGATTTAAACTTTTGGAGATTGTTGTTATTGGGATGTTGAAGAAAAAGATGAAGATGGATGGAATCCGTTTAGATAAAGGTGGCAATTGACGTTGCATTTAAACTTTTGAAGTTGTTGTTATTGGGATGTTGAAGAAAAGATAAGAGATGGATGGGAATCATATAGATAAAGATGGCAATTGACATTGTTAAACTTTTGGTGATTGTTATTGGGATGTTGAAGAAAAGATAGAGATGGATGGGAATCATATAGATAAAAGATGGCCATTGACGTTGCATTTAAACTTTTGTTGATTGTTGTTGTTTATTGGGATGTTGAAAAGATAAGAGATGGATGGGAATCATTTGAATAAAGGTGGCAATTGACATTGCATTTAAACTTTTGGAATTGTTGTTATTGGGATGTTGAAGAAAAAGATAAGAGATGGATGGAATCATTTAGATAAAAGGTGGCAATTGACGTTGCATTTAAACTTTTGGAGATTGTTGTTATTGGGATGTTGAAGAAAAGATAAGAGATGGATGGAATCATTTAGACCAAAAATTGGCAATTGACGTTGCATTTAAACTTTTGGAAGTTGTTTTTATTAGGATGTTGAAGAAAAGATAAAGATGGATGAATCCATTTGAATAAAGAGCAATTGACGTTGCATTTAAACTTTTGGAATTGTTATTGGGATGTTGAAAGAATAGAATGGATGGAATCATTTAGATAAAAGGTGGCAATTGACGTTGCATTTAAACTTTTGGAGATTGTTGTTATTGGGATGTTGAAGAAAAAGATAAGAGATGGATGGAATCGCTTTAGATAAAGGAGGTGGCAATTGACGTTGCATTAGCTTTTGGAAGTTGTTATTGGGATGTTGAAGAAAAGATAAAGAGATGGATGGAATCATTTAGATAAAAGATGGCCATTGACGTTGCATTTAAACTTTTGGTGATTGTTGTTATTGGGATGTTGAAGAAAAGATAAGAGATGGATGGAATCATTTAGATAGAAGGTGGCAATTGATGTTGCATTTAAACTTTTGGAGATTGTTGTTATTGGGATGTTGAAGAAAAGATAAGAGATGGATGGAATCATTTAGATAGAAGGTGGCAATTGACGTTGCATTTAAACTTTTGGAGATTGTAGCTAATAAGGAAGCATGCAAATGGAAGTGAGTTCCACAAACGAGAAGTTCGAGAAAAGAAACTGATGTAGTAGAAGAGACGGTTACACTTAATTTCGACAGTAAAAGTGTGGGATCTTATTGCCAATTTAGTAGCACGAGTAAATACATGTTGTCGGGAAACCAAGGAAAAAAGCTCATCAGATCAGTAACCATGAAAATACTTGTAGAAAAGACAGAGGGAAGCCACATCACGTTGATGAGAAAGTG